>CAMRHE010001877.1:0-24360 GCA_947044405.1 Leptodactylus fallax | reverse complement strand
ACTTGTGTGGATTTCCTATTTAAGGCTAAGGCCCCACATAGCGGGCCGCAGCTGAAAAGCGCAGTGGGATAAACCGCGCCGGAAACACATCAGGTTTTTTCCTGCAGTGCTTTTCACAGAAAGTCCGCAGAGTTTTCCCCTGCGGACTTTCTGCTTCAATTATGCCTATACGGAAACCGCCGGCATTTCCGTAGGTATAATTGACTTGCTGCAATTTCCAACAACACAACAGTTTTTTCCGTTGCGCGTATTTTTCTGCAGTGTGTGGATGGGATTCACTAGATGGGATTAATCTACTTTTGCAGGGACTGTAAAACACAGCAGCCAAACCGCGTTGTTTACACCATGTGGGGCTCTCCGGCCTCACTCACAGCAGTTTTCTGGTATGCATTATAATAAATATGTTGGATTGAGGCGTCCCCGGCCCACCTGGCTCCACCCACATTTGTGGAGAGCGAGGCACAGAATGGGGGAGCGGTGCATCTTTGGTGCAAGAAAAGTGTGTACGCCAAAACTTCGCCACAATAATACCCATGTCAGAAAACTGGTGTACATGGGTTGATAAATCCCCTCCCACTTAATGTTCACCATTACATGGAACCGAACAGAAGACGGGCCTGAGGAGGAACGAGGATCTGCAATTGGGGAGTAAAATATTAGATACTAACCATTACCTGTTGAAATAACTCAATAGGTAATGAGTGAGTGATCTTTTGGGGGCACTAAGGGAGAATTATACCCTGGGGGGGCACTAAAGGTGCATTATAGTCTCTGGGGGCACAAGGGGGGGTATTATACTGTGTGGGACCACTGAGGGGGGCATTATACTTTGTGGAGCAGACCTATGTAAAGTATTACCGAACATTATAGCACATTGTGCTGCACTATTTTGTCCAGATTTTTTGACCTATAACTCGGGTGCTGCGTTTATAAACAGTGCCACCTAGCACGTAAACATAGGGCATGAACACTTTGACTGAGGTGGCCCCAGACATAAGTCTGCATGTGGTCCCCATTCAGTAAATAACACTGAGCTGTAATGCTCCATTCCTATATAATACTAGTGGAGAAATAGGCAGTGCTGGTATTGTCTATTGTGGCCAATCAGATTGCAGCTTCCTTTATTGTAGTGCAGGTTTAAAATTCAAAGCAGTGATCTGATTGGTTGCTATGGTCAACTATGACATGTATTGTCTCTATGTATAAGCCACGCCCGCTTGTTCTATATTAGCAGTTAGATCCCATAATGCATCATTTCCAGCTGTCGTCTCTTCTAGCTGCCACCTGTATGGAGAAAGAGAAGTATAATGGAGACAGACCCCGGCCTGGACCGGCAAAGAAACGGAGCACAAAGCCCTGGCAGCATGAAGGTAAGGTCAGACTTGGGACTGGCCAAATAAAAAACAAAATGACCTAATAAAAGGTGTAAGGGGAGTGGCTAGAAACAGATCAGGGGCACCAAATCCCCATAACTAAGTGTAAAAATATACCTAATTCTGGTTATGTTACCAAATGTTCTGGAGCCAACAGCACAGTCATAGGGACAGGTTAGGCAATATTCACAACTGTGTGGCCATTGTTGCACTGGTTGCCATGGTAGCGGCAGCCATTTTGAGAGAGTCAGCATGCAGCTAATAGACCCTTATGTATACATAATAGATTGCAAGATCATCATACAACGGCCAGACAACACCTCAGGCCGTCAGACATCGATGCTGTAAGAATACCAACATGGCTGTCACCATGAAGAACCTTCTGGACCACAGCACAAGGCAACATGAAGGTAAGGTCAGATTTGGATTCGGGGTTTCCTACAAGGGGACGGAAAGCCACCAATAGTAATTGTATGGTGGATCAGCAGCAGGGGCGTAGCTATAGGGGGTGCAGAGGTAGCAGTGTATACCGGGCCGTGGAAGATGAGGGGGCCTAAAGACACAAATATTATAAATAGCACATGGTGAGTGGGGGCCCTGCTGGTCAGTGGGTAATTCAGTGAAGGGTAGAGAGAAGGGGTTCAGGAGGGCACTCTGTAACCCAAAGGTCAAAGATACAGATAAAATAATTCTGGCTATGTTCTCAAATATTTTATATCTAACAGAGCAGTCACAGGGACAATTTAGGGACTCATTGGAACTGTGTGGCCATTGTTGCACTGGTTGCCATGGTAGCGGCAGCCATTTTGAGAGTGTCAGTGGGAGTCAGCAAGCAGCAACGTGAGAATATGGAAAATGATGGAATTATATGAAAACATCAGAAAAGAGAATAAAAATGTAAATTATACAATTATTATCAGTGTGGAAGAGAAAAGTCTCTGGAGAGTTGGGTGTTTCATTTGGTTTGCAGACAAGTGGGTTGTTAATGTGGTTAATTATCAGCCAAGTGGAGGTGCTACAAGTAATGTGTCAATCCTTCCCATAATGCACAGGCTGTGCTAGGGCCTGTGGGTGACAGAACCAGGAGAGTTGGTGGGATCTGCTGTTTGTGCAGATACTGGGTAGTCGGCCGGGGGTCTTATAGTGAGGGCACTGAATGTGTGATGTCATGTACAGGATGTTTTACTGTAAGAACAGAAGAATAAAGCTGAGGTCAGTGCTGAACCGAATTCACTATAATGTCCAGTATTAGTCTCTGTTCACATGAGCTTCTCTGTACATTATTCTATACCATCATTTATAGTACAGATATGGGGAGGGGCTGCTATATAATGTCCAGTATTAGTCTCTGGTCACATGAGTTTCTTTGTACATTATTATGCCCATCATATAACAGATAAGATGCTCCTATTCTCAGTGTATAGGACGGTGAAGCGTGTAGTATAATGTATACTGTGCTATACTTGCTCTTACAATGGTGGTCTATATATGATATATACACGTGTGAGGCCGACTGTTACATGCAGTATTTATAGATAAATATGTCAAAAAGAAGCCTCAGACGTAATGTGAACAGAGCCTAAGCACTGGTGATATTGTGAACCGAGAGCAAGGCAGGTGGTTTGGTCTCCGCAACCAGAAATGAACGCACACGCGGTAGTTCAAGAAAAGAATATATATTTACTATAAGTTAATAAAGGCTATTTGAAGGTAAAATGACAGGATAAAGACAAGCAAAATATACAATATAGCATGAACAATTTCAAGGCAAATTCTGCAATGGTTTCTACTTTTACTCTGTCCAATTCTGCAGTATGGACACTGAATGAACAATATACTCAAAACTATCCCTAACTGACCCTGACATCACATTTGGGTGCACCCCCTTTTCCCCAGTGGTCCAGGTGGACCGCTTACAGTCCGTAGAAGCGCGCGGTGGGGCCCAAAGTCGTTCCTTTCTTTTATAGCGAAACGTCCTCTCCTCACGGTTATCAGGATCTTGGGAGAAATGAAGTCCTCTTTAACAGGGAAACCCAATGATTGCAATGTAATCCAACAGCAGATTCCACTCAGCACACTGACAGTCCTGCCGAATCCATACACTGAGCTGGGATGTAAGCCGGGATTTAGCAAGTGCCGTCCAGTACATCAACAGCACTGCGAGTCTCTATCTGTGGTATCCATATACACAGTCACAATGTCAGTCTCACTGATCAGCCACTGAGCACAGTTCCTTTCACGTGGACTCACTAGTCCTGTTGTCTCTTTACACTCTGTTTGTCTCTGGACCAAGATACAGCTTAGCTGTACAGAAAAATCTCCACACCAGTTCAATACAACACTTGCTAAGATGGCTGCTGCTCTCTGTCTCGTCACTTCCTGCTTCTCTGCTCACATTCTGTCTGCAGAACAGGCAGGCTGACATAAAAGGGGGGTGAGTCACTCCAGCATCATGTCACAATTACAATGGCTGCTGTCTTAAAGGAACAGAATCACAGAAATACATTCAACATTAACAGTTTATACAGACAAATAAAGCTTAGGACAACATTGGCTGTCTCTTACATATTCCCCCCCACTTTAAGATTGGCAGTCCCTGCCTATGACTGTATATCCAGTGGGTTGTACTTTTATGCACAGGGTGGTAGTATACCGATGTATGGCAGGCCAAACAAACTCATCCTGCACATACCGAACAGGGGGAATACCAGCATTTGGCCTAGTGGTCCGTCTGAGGACCGGTGGTATATTATGGGGTGCTGCAGCTATGGGCTGAGAAGGACCAGCGGATTCCGCACCAGAGGGGGCACAGGCCGGAGATACAGTAGTCCCAGGTGGAACATTCCCAGGAGCAGGGATCGGCCAACAATCATCCTCCTCGTCGGAGGCCCATTCCGCACCTCCATTCTCTGACTGTGGGAGCTCATTCACATTGGCAGGCCCATCGTGATTTGTCCCTTCAGAATGACACAGGCGCAACATATTTCGGTGAAGTACTCGAACACAATCAGTTCCTTCTTTCTGGACCTGGTACACTGGCCCATTCGCATACTTGCGGCCAACAACACGATACGGCAAAGCCTCCCATCTGCTTTCCAATTTCCCTTGGGGTTTCTTGACACGAACTAGCACCAGGTCGCCTGGTTGCAATGGTGCTTCTTGCACTGGGGTCTTATCAGGATGGGGATGTTCTTGCAGGCGCTGCCGCACCAATCGATGGATCGTCTCAAGTCTCTGCCGATGCGCCCGCACCCAAGAGGTTGGATCCCTCGGAGGGAACCCATCCACATCATCCAACTGTAATTCTCCTACACTTCGCCCAGACCGCCCAAAGAGAAGTGTATAAGGAGAGTACCCCGTTGTAGAATGGACCTGATTGTTATAGGCCCACACCATTTCAGACAAGAACTGAGGCCACTGTAACTTCTTGTCTTCCTCCAGAGTCCGCAGCATCTGTAGCAGAGTTCTGTTGAATCTTTCACAGGCCCCATTTCCCTGAGGGTGGTATGGAGTCGTGTGCGACTTCTTTATCCCGTAGATACGTTGAACTTCTTTCATTACGTGTCCCTCAAAGCAGGCACCCTGGTCGGAGTGGATGCGTTTAGGGCACCCATATACTCGAATGAAATCTTGGCACAGAGCACGAGCTGCTGACTCAGCTGTCTGGTCCTTGGTGGCGGTTACCACCGCAAATTTGGTGAAGTGATCCACCATTACGAGGCAATACTGGTGTCCGCTATTGGATGGGCCCACCATTAGATAGTCTATCATGACGATTTCTAAAGGTTCCTGGGTCACGATGGTTTGCAGGGGAGCTCTCTGTTCTATTGCCTTATGGATCTCACAAGTTCGACAGCTGCGGCATACTTCTTCGACCATTTGACGAAGACCAGGGCAGTAAATCAGTCGCTGTAACCAACGAAAGGTCTTCTCATGACCAAAATGTCCATTCTTATTATGAGCCTCAACTGCCAACGAGCGAGCCAGTTCACTAGGCACCACAATTTGGTATCGAATGTCGATCTCAGAAGGTAAATAGACCTTTCGGCATAGCACTCCATTTTTCATCTCCAACTTTTCCCACTGACTCAGAACAGATAATATCTCACGTGTCAGTCGTTCTCTTTCCTCTCTACAGGGCTTCTGGCCTTTCTCAACACACTTGATCATCTGTGCCAGCCCCTCATGGGTCTGTTGTATCTGTGCCCATTCCTGTCGTGAGGGACCAAAGAAAGGAGCCATTTCAGTCCCCTCCATCTCAAACTGATTAGTGGCGGTCAAGGCCTGTGAAAATCTGCTGAAGTCGGGCACCTCCACATGCTCCAACTCATGATCCACGTCTACTGTGGGGGTCTGGGCGGTTACCCTAGAAAGCCCGTCAGCATTCTGGTTCTCTGTCTTGGACCGATACTTAATGCGGTAATTGAACTTAGTCATTCGGGCTATCCACCTCTGCTCTAACGCCCCGAGCTTGGCATTTTCCAGGTGAGCTAGTGGGTTGTTGTCAGTCAGTACTAAAACTTCAGCACCGGTCAAATATTCAGAGAATTTCTCGGTCATGGCCCATACCAGTGCCAACAGCTCCAACTTAAATGAACTATAATTCTCGGGGTTTCTTTCAGAATCTCTCAAAGACTGGCTGCCGTACGCTATGACCCTCTCCTGGCCATCCTGAAGCTGGGAAAGCACTGCTCCAAGACCATACAGGCTTGCATCCGTATACAGCTGGAACGGCAAGTGGTAATCAGCATATGCCAAGATTGGGGCTGTTGTCAGTGCATCCTTTAATGCCTGGAAGGCTTGTTCCTGTTCAGGTCCCCACTTCACGGACCGGTTCTTTGGACCACCGGATGTGCCTCGTAGGAGAGCATTAAGTGGTGCTGCTACCTTGGCGAAATCCTTAATAAACCGTCGATAGTAACCGGCTACTCCAAGGAACGCCCTCACTTCTCGCAGGGTAGTCGGTATTGGCCAATCTTGAACAGCCGCTATCTTGTCTCTTGATGGTCTCACCCCTTCTCCTGATACGCGGTGACCCAAGTAATCAATTTCAGATTGGAACAACCGACATTTACTGGGTTTCAATTTGAGCCCATGTTCCCGCAATCTTCGAAATACTTGCCCCAACTGGTGGAGATGGTCTTCAAAGGTCGCAGAATACACTATAATGTCATCCAAGTAGATGAGAGTGAACTCAAAGTTGAAGTCACCGAGACATTTCTCCATCAACCGCTGAAACGTTCCGGGTGCATTTGTCAACCCGAAGGGCATCCGGTTAAATTCATATAGTCCCATGGGCAAGATGAATGCCGTCTTCTCCTTGTCTTTTGTGGCCATCGGCACCTGCCAATACCCACTAGCCAGATCTAGTGAGGAGAAGTACCGGGCTCTCCCCAGCGCTGAGAGGGACTCCTCAATCCGTGGCAAGGGGTAGGAATCTCGTACGGTGCAAGCGTTTAACTTCCGATAGTCTACGCAAAATCGGATGGACCCATCTTTTTTTCTTACTAACACCACAGGAGCTGCCCAGGGACTCTGGCTTTCTTGGATGATCCCACCCTGTAGCATCTTAGCTAACAGTTCTTTTACTTCCTGATACAACTGTGGAGGAATTTGTCGGTAGCGCTCTCTAATTGGAGGGGTGTCTCCTGTGGGAATCTCATGGTAGATCCCTGTGGTACATCCAAAATCTTCAGCATACCGTGCAAAGGTGGCTTGGTTCTCCCACAACAGCTCATCTACCTTCTGCACACATTCCAGAGAACATGAACTTGCATCCATCTTCATCTGTTCTCGAATTGCACGGCCATTCCATTCAGAGGTGGGTTCCTCATCTTCTCCCATGGACACAGTTACGGTCCACTCATCCCTTTCAGTCGGCTTCAGCTGCATTGGAGTTACTTTCCTTACTTCCTCCGGAGTCACATAGATGTTAGCCAGCAGCCTCCCTGGGGTCAGGTCCACACTGTGGTCCTGAGTGTTTACACATCGAAGTGGTACTCTTCCATTGCGAACTATTGCCAAGGAACGGGCCACTAGCGGATCAACACCTCCTTCGGCTGCCTGCAGTGGTTCTACCAACACAGCTATGCCCTCTAGTTTCCGACAGGTGCCTACGGGCATAGACACTATTGTCTCCCGACTGGGTGGCAGTGTAACTTTTGTATGCAAAGGAACTGAAATTCGAGCCAGAGGACGCTGCGCATCCGAACTTTTCTGTAAGCCACATGTCCGGATCAGCCGCTGGAAAGCTGTTTGAGTAGGCCGATGGGTGGTGGTTTCTTTCCAATAACCGTGACCTTTCTTTTCAAAGAGGATCTGATCTAATTCTTTTAACACATTCATCCCCAAAATGACAGGGACCTTTACTTCATGTGACTCCTGTACCACCACAATGCCTTTCCTACCCAGATCTTGGCCACATACCCGGACATTCATCCAGGCCACTCCCACGACTGGAACTGGTAACTGGTTAGCTGCGACCACTCGTACGAATGTATGGGGATCATATTTCACATGTTGCTGGAAGTACCGTTCATAACAGTCTCTACTCAAGGTCGTTACTTGGGAACCCGTGTCAATCATCCCGGTAACCGGAATACCCTCCATTTCCACCTGTATAACAGGACTTGCAGCGATCAGGTCATCATTAGGGCATTCTCCCCACATAGTCTCCTTGTCAGTCTCCCCTACTACACGCCCTACAGCAGCAGGGGACTTCAGTTTAACGGCGGTCTCTCATAAGTTTGTCGCTGCTCTGGACATCTAGCAGCAACGTGGCCCATCCGTCCACACTCCCAGCAGCGTATCTCCCGTCGTTCTGGCCATCTGTTTGGGCCCCTTCGGTAAGCCCCTTCGATTTCTCCTGAGCACTGCATTAACTGATTTGGACCCCTTCGGTAGGTCCTATCCTCATCCCTCCAGCGGGGTGGTGGGTGATTCTGATTTTCTGGGTATGGACGGCTCACCCTTTCACCTCCAGTTTTCTGGAAGTCTGCAATTTTCATAGAATGTTCATCACAACGGGTGTGCAAGTGTTCCATTTGCTCTTGCAGTTTCTGCATTACTGTGAGAATTTCTTTAACCGTCCCCTTTTCTACTGTCTCTGAGCCAGAACTAGCCCCCTGTGACAAAGTAACTCCAACTGCGGTCTGGGGCCTCGGGACCATACTATTGGCACGGGAGATGGCCTCTACCTGTACATCATGGAATTTAGCATCAGTCTCTCGTCGTATAAAATCCTGCATAGTCACAGTTAAACTGCCGTCACGTATCCCCAGGACAAACTGGTCACGGAGAGTCCGATCAGGGTTACAGAAGGCTGGCGAGCCCCCTCTTTCCTTCACTTGAATATCTCGGAGCAGTTCTTGTAGGGCATTTGCATATTGGGGAAGGCTTTCATTCTCCTGTTGTACCCTCTGGAAGAACCGAGCCTGCAGAGACCCCAGCAATGCAGTTTCTCCATAAATGGTTTCTAGAATCTGGACTACTTGCTCAAATGTCTGCCTTTGTTCAAATGGCCTCAATATCACCGTGGTCTTAGCATCCCCTTGTAATGTCAATATTGCTAGCTCTACTAGTACTTCTGGTGCGGTCTGGTACATTCGCTGTATCATTCGTATCTGTTCCACCCACATACTCACTGACATATTATTGCCATCAAATTTAGCTAACTGACTCATTATAGCCCCTGCTGGCATTCTTCCTCCAGCACCATTCTCCCGAACGGGTGCGTCACCGTCCATTCTGGTAAGCGGATCCTGCCGACTACGCCAATTTGTGAACCGAGAGCAAGGCAGGTGGTTTGGTCTCCGCAACCAGAAATGAACGCACACGCGGTAGTTCAAGAAAAGAATATATATTTACTATAAGTTAATAAAGGCTATTTGAAGGTAAAATGACAGGATAAAGACAAGCAAAATATACAATATAGCATGAACAATTTCAAGGCAAATTCTGCAATGGTTTCTACTTTTACTCTGTCCAATTCTGCAGTATGGACACTGAATGAACAATATACTCAAAACTATCCCTAACTGACCCTGACATCACATTTGGGTGCACCCCCTTTTCCCCAGTGGTCCAGGTGGACCGCTTACAGTCCGTAGAAGCGCGCGGTGGGGCCCAAAGTCGTTCCTTTCTTTTATAGCGAAACGTCCTCTCCTCACGGTTATCAGGATCTTGGGAGAAATGAAGTCCTCTTTAACAGGGAAACCCAATGATTGCAATGTAATCCAACAGCAGATTCCACTCAGCACACTGACAGTCCTGCCGAATCCATACACTGAGCTGGGATGTAAGCCGGGATTTAGCAAGTGCCGTCCAGTACATCAACAGCACTGCGAGTCTCTATCTGTGGTATCCATATACACAGTCACAATGTCAGTCTCACTGATCAGCCACTGAGCACAGTTCCTTTCACGTGGACTCACTAGTCCTGTTGTCTCTTTACACTCTGTTTGTCTCTGGACCAAGATACAGCTTAGCTGTACAGAAAAATCTCCACACCAGTTCAATACAACACTTGCTAAGATGGCTGCTGCTCTCTGTCTCGTCACTTCCTGCTTCTCTGCTCACATTCTGTCTGCAGAACAGGCAGGCTGACATAAAAGGGGGGGTGAGTCACTCCAGCATCATGTCACAATTACAATGGCTGCTGTCTTAACGGGCGGGGACCAAAACAAAAAAAAACATTCAAAATTAACGGTTTAAAAAAACAAAAAAAGTTTGGGGCAACATTGGCTGGCTCTTACAATATTGTCTCCACTTGTCGCTCTCCTATCCTCTCTTCCTCCATCACCCTGTCAGTTTCTCCATTGTAGTCCGTAGAGCCGGGCAGGAGAAATCTCTGACTACAGTATGAGGCGGGGGGCCCCCTAGTGCCCGGACCCTCACTGACACTATTTTCTCACATGTCTGAGAAGGAAACCGACGGAGACTTTATGTATGGGCCATGTTGTCTGCATTCTATATTGTCCATATGTGATATAAGGTAATGGTGGACGCCTCTCCTGTATATAGCCTATAGTTGTGACTAATTCTCAGTATTTTACCTCTCCGTGTAATCAGATGTAGAAGACGTCAGAGAGTGACCGGTCGGATCTTGTTATGGAGCTGCAGACATTATCCAGCCTGGTGCACTTACAACACCCGTGAACTAGAACTGGCTTCATCCCGTATCCGGCGATCACTGACCTTACATGAAAAGATAAGAGAAAAGCCTTGTCTGTGTCCTGTCTGCGGTTTATTTTACTATCCTCAGTGTCAGTGTTATATAGAAGTCCTCCAGCCATACCTCATGCCATACCATATTATAGCATAGAATAATTACCTTTATTATCACCCCAACTGAGATTTGTAGCTTTATTTCTATTTTATGACATATTAAATAGACAACACAGTATGTAAGATCAGGAAAGAGAATCCTTCTCCATGCTGTAAGGTCCCATCCCCGGCCTGCTGTTTAGCTGATCTCCCTCTGCCTCATCTCAAGTCTCCTTGTCATTTCCTTCTCTTATCATATCCTTGTATAATAAGAGATATGTGGCTTACCCCCCCGCCTCCTATAATGTAGATAAAACTCCTAGAATGTGCCCATTTGTTAAACTTTATAATGTTGTACATTATATATGATATCCATATTGTTTTTATATTTATTGGCATCTAATTGACATTCCTGTATATACTTGTGTACCAATAAAACTACATGATATTATTGTATAACGGGGCTTGCGGCGGGGGCTTCGGCTCCTTCCTGGACCCAAGGGGGACGCGACGGGGTTTGCGGCTGGCGGGCGGGGGGGCTCCGGCTCCCCCCTGGGCCCAAGGTGTACGCGACGGGGTCTGCGAATGGCGGGCGGGGGGGGCTCCGGCTCTCCCCTGGGCCCAAGGGGGATGCGACGGGGTCTGCGGCTGGCGGGCGGGGGGGGCTCCGGCTCCCCCCCTGGGCCCAATGGGGACGCGACGGGGTCTCCGGATGTCGGGCGGGGGAGGGGTTCCGGCTCCCCCCTGGGCCCAAGGGGGACGCGACGGGGTCTGCGCCTGGCGGGCGGGGGGGCTCCGGCTCCCCCCTGGGCCCAAGGGGGACGCGACGGGGTCTGCGGCTGGCGGGCGGGGGGCTCCGGCTCCCCCCTGGGCCCAAGGGGGACGCGACGGGGTCTGCGGCTGGCGGGCGGGGGGGGCTCCGGCTCCCCCCTGGGCCCAAGGGGGACGCGACGGGGTCTGCGGCTGGCGGGCGGGGGGGCTCCGGCTCCCCCCTGGGCCCAAGGGGGACGCGACGGGGTCTGCGGCTGGCGGGCGGGGGGGCTCCGGCTCCCCCCTGGGCCCAAGGGGAACGCGACAGGGTCTGCGGCTGGCGGGCGGGGGGGCTCCGGCTCCCACCTGGGCCCAAGGGGGACGCGACGGGGTCTGCGAATGGCGGGCGGGGGGGCTCCGGCTCCCCCCTGGGCCCAAGGGGGACGCGACGGGGTCTGCGGCTGGCGGGCGGGGGGGGCTCCGGCTCCCCCCTGGGCCCAAGGGGGACGCGACGGGGGTCTGCGCCTGGCGGGCGGGGGGGCTCCGGCTCCCCCCTGGGCCCAAGGGGGACGCCCCACGGGGTCTGCGGCTGGCGGGCGGGGGGGGCTCCGGCTCCCCCCTGGGCCCAAGGGGGACGCGACGGGGTCTGCGGATGGCGGGCGGGGGGGCTCCGGCTCTCCCCTGGGCCCAAGGGGGACGCGACGGGGTCTGCGGCTGGCGGGCGGGGGGGCTCCGGCTCCCCCCCTGGGCCCAAGGGGGACGCGACGGGGTCTGCGGCTGGCGGGCGGGGGGCTCCGGCTCCCCCCTGGGCCCAAGGGGGACGCGACGGGGTCTGCGTCTGGCGGGCGGGGGGGCTCCGGCTCCCCCCTGGGCCCAAGGGGGACGCGACGGGGTCTGCGGCTGGCGGGCGGGGGGGCTCCGGCTCCCGCCTGGGCCCAAGGGGGACGCGACGGGGTCTGCGGCAGGCGGGCGGGGGGGCTCCGGCTCTCCCCTGGTCTCAAGGGGGGATGCGACGGGGTCTGCGGCTGGCGGGCGGGGGGGCTCCGGCTCCCCCCTGGGCCCAAGGTGGACGCGACGGGGTCTGCGACTGGCGGGCGGGGGGGGCTCCGGCTCTCCCCTGGACCCAAGGGGGACGCGACGGGGTCTAAGGCTGGCGGGCGGGGGGGCGCTTCGGCTCCCCCCCCCTGGGCCCAAGGTGGACGCGACGGGGTCTGCGAATGGCGGGCAGGGGAGGGCTCCGGCTCCCCCCTGGGCCCAAGGGGGACGCGACGGGGGGTCTGCGGCTGGCGGGGGCCGGGCGGGGGGCTCCGGCTCCCGCCTGGGCCCAAGGGGGACGCGACGGGGTCTGCGGCTGGCGGGCGGGGGGGCTCTGGATCCCCCCTGGGCCCAAGGGGGACGCGACGGGGTCTGCGGCTGGCGGGCGGGGGGGCTCCGGCTCCCACCTGGGCCCAAGGGGGACGCGACGGGGTCTGCGGCTGGCGGGCGGGGGGGCTCCGGCTCTCCCCTGGGCCCAAGGGGGACGCGACGGGGTCTGCGGCTGGCGGGCGGGGGGGCTCCGGCTCCCCCCTGGGCCCAAGGGGGACGCGACGGGGTCTGCGGCTGGCGGGCGGGGGGGCTCCGGCTCCCCCCCCCTGGGCCCAAGGGGGACGTGACGGGGTCTGCGGCTGGCGGGCGGGGGTGCTCCGGCTCCCCGGCCAAGGGGGACGCGACGGGGTCTGCGGCTGGCGGGCGGGGGGGCTCCGGCTCCCCCCTGGGCCCAAGGGGGACGCGACTGGGTCTGCGGCTGGCGGGCGGGGGGGCTCCGGCTCCCCCCTGGGCCCAAGGGGGGACGCGACGGGGTGTGCTGCTGGCGGGCGGGGGGGCTTCTGCTCCCCCCTGGGCCCAAGGGGGACGCGACGGGGTCTGCGGCTGGCGGGCGGGGGGGCTCTGGATCACCTCTGGGCCCAAGGGGGACGCGACTGGGTCTGCGGCTGGCGGGCGGGGGGGGTCCCGGCTCCCCCCTGGGCCCAAGGGGGACGCGACGGGTGTGCTGCTGGCGGGGGGGGGCTCCTGCTCCCGCTTGGGCCCAAGGGGGACGCGACGGGGTCTGCGGCTGGCGGGCGGGGGGGGCTCTGGATCACCTCTGGGCCCAAGGGGGACGCGACGGGGTCTGTGGCTGGCGGGCGGGGGGGCTCCTGCTCCCGCCCTAGGCCCAAGGGGGACGCGACGGGGTCTGCGGCTGGAGGGCGGGGGGGCTCCGGCTCCCCCCTGGGCCCAAGGGGGATGCGACGGGGTCTGCGGCTGGCGGGCTGGGGGGCTCCGGCTCTCCCCTGGGCCCAAGGGGGACGCGACGGGGTCTGCGGTTGGCGGGCGGGGGGGCTCTGGCTCCCCCCTGGGCCCAAGGGGGACGCGACGGGGTCTGCGAATGGCGGGTGGAGGGGGCTCCGGCTCCCCCCTGGGCCCAAGGGGGACACGACGGGGTCTGCGAATGGCGGGCGGGGGGGCTCCGGCTCCCCCCTGGGCCCAAGGGGGACGCGACGGGGTCTGCGGCTGGCGGGCAGGGGGGCTCCGGCCAAGGGGGACGCGACTGGGTCTGCGGCTGGTGGGCGGGGGGCTCCGGCTCCCGCCTGGGCCCAAGGGGGACGCGACGGGGTCTGCGGCTGGCGGGCGGGGGGGGCTCTGGCTCCCCGCCTGGGCCCAAGGGGGACGCGACGGGGTCTGCGGCTGGCGGGCGTGGGGGGCTCCGGCTCCCCCCCTGGGCCCAAGGGGGACGCGACGGGGTCTGCGGCTGGCGGGTGGGGGGGCTCCGGCTCCCCCCTGGGCCCAAGGGGGACGCGACGGGGTCTGCGGCTGGCGGGCTGGGTTTCTCCGGCTCTCCCCTGGGCCCAAGGGGGACGCGACGGGGTCTGCGGTTGGCGGGCGGGGGGGGCTCCGGCTCCCCCCTGGGCCCAAGGGGGACGCGACGGGGTCTGCGAATGGCGGGCGGGGGGGCTCCGGCTCCCCACTGGGCCCAAGGGGGACGCGACGGGGTCTGCGGCTGGCGGGCAGGGGGTCCGGCTCCCCCTGGGCCCAAGGGGGACGCGACGGGATCTGCGGCTGGCGGGCGGGGGGGGCTCCGGCTCCCCCCTGGGCCCAAGGGGGACGCGACGGGGTCTGCGGCTGGCGGGCGGGGGGGCTCCGGCTCTCCCCTGGGCCCAAGGGGGACGCGACGGGGTCTGCGGCTGGCGGACGGAGGGGGCTCCGGCTCCCCCCCTGGGCCCAAGGGGGACGCGACGGGGTCTGCGGCTGGCGGGCGGGGGGGCTCCGATTGGGTCTGCGGCTGGCGGGCGGGGGGGCTCCGGCTCCCCCCTGGGCCCAAGGGGGACGCGACGGGGTCTGCGGCTGGCGTGCGGGGGGCCCGGCTCCCCCTGGGCCAAGGGGGACGCGACGGGGTCTGCGGCTGGCGGGCGGGGGCGCTCCGGCTCCCCCCTGGGCCCAAGGGGGATGCGATGGGGTCTGCGGCTGGTGGGCGGGGGGGGCTCCGGCTCCCCCCTGGGCCCAAGGGGGACGCGACGGGGTCTGCGGCTGGCGGGCGGGGGGGCTCCGGCTCCCCCCTGGGCCCAAGGGGGACGCGATGGGGTCTGCGGCTGGCTGCGGGGGGGCTCCGGCTCCCCCCCTGGGCCCAAGGGGGACGCGACGGGGTCTGCGGATCGCGGGCGGGGGGGGCTCCGGCTCTCCCCTGGGCCCAAGGGGGACGCGACGGGGTCTGCGGCTGGCGGGCGGGGGGGGCTCCGGCTCCCCCCTGGGCCCAAGGGGGACGCGACGGGGTCTGCGGCTGGCGGGCGGGGGGGGCGGGGGATCCGGCTCCCCCCTGGGCCCAAGGGGGACGCGACGGGGTCTGCGGCTGGCGGGCGGGGGGGCTCCGGCTCCCCCCTGGGCCCAAGGGGGACGCGACGGGGTCTGCGGCTGGCGGGCGGGGGGGCTCCGGCTCCCCCCTGGGCCCAAGGGGGACGCGACGGGGTCTGCGGCAGGCGGGCGGGGGGCTCCGGCTCTCCCCTGGTCCCAAGGGGGATGCGACGGGGTCTGCGGCTGGCGGGCGGGGGGGCTCCGGCTCCCCCCTGGGCCCAAGGGGGACGCGACGGGGTCTGCGAATGGCGGGCGGGGGGGGGCTCCGGCTCCCCCCTGGGCCCAAGGGGACGCGACGGGGTCTGCGGCTGGCGGGCGGGGGGGGCTCCGGCTCCCCCCCCTGGGCCCAAGGTGGGATGCGACGGGGTCTGCGAATGGCGGGCGGGGAGGGCTCCGGCTCCCCCCTGGGCCCAAGGGGGACGCGACGGGGTCTGTGGCTGGCGGGCGGGGGGGCTCCGGCTCCCCCCTGAGCCCAAGGGGGACGCGACGGGGACTGCGGCTGGCGGGCGGGGGGGCTCCGGCTCCCCCCTGGGCCCAAGGGGGACGCGACTGGGTCTGCGGCTGGCGGGCGGGGTGGGGCTCCGGCTCCCCCCTGGGCCCAAGGGGGACGCGACGGGGTCTGCGGCTGGCGGGCGGGGGGGGGCTCCGGCTCCCCCCTGGGCCCAAGGGGGACGCGACGGGGTCTGCGGCTGGCGGGCGGGGGGGCTCCGGCTCCCCCCTGGGCCCAAGGGGGACGCGACGGGGTCTGCGGCTGGCGGGCGGGGGGGCTCCGGCTCCCCTCTGGGCCCAAGGGGGACGCGACGGGGTCTGCGGCTGGCGGGCGGGGGGGCTCCGGCTCCCCCCCTGGGCCCAAGGGGGACGCGACTGGGTCTGCGGCTGGCGGGCGGGGTGGGGCTCCGGCTCCCCCCTGGGCCCAAGGGGGACGCGACGGGGTCTGCTGCTGGCGGGGGGGGGGCTCCGGCTCCCGCCTGGGCCCAAGGGGGACGCGACGGGGTCTGCGGCTGGCGGGCGGGGGGGGCTCTGGCTCCCCTCCTGGGCCCAAGGGGGACGCGACTGGGTCTGCGGCTGGCGGGCGGGGTGTGGCTCCGGCTCCCCCCTGGGCCCAAGGGGGACGCGACGGGGTCTGCGGCTGGCGGGCGGGGGGCTCCGGCTCCCGCCCTGGGCCCAAGGGGGACGCGACGGGGTCTGCGGCTGGCGGGCGGGGGGGCTCCGGATCCCCCCTGGGCCCAAGGGGGACGCGACGGGGTCTGCGGCTGGCGGGCGGGGGGGCTCCGGCTCCCGCCTGGGCCCAAGGGGGACGCGACGGGGTCTGCGGCTGGCGGGCGGGGGGGCTCCGGCTCCCCCCCTGGGCCCAAGGGGAATGCGACGGGGTCTGCGGCTGGCGGGCGGGGGGCTCCGGCTCTCCCCTGGGCCCAAGGGGGACGCGACGGGGTCTGCGGCTGGCGGGCGGGGGGGCTCCGGCTCCCCCCTGGGCCCAAGGGGGACGCGACGGGGTCTGCGAATGGCGGGCGGAGGGGGGCTCCGGCTCCCCCCTGGGCCCAAGGGGGACGCGACGGGGTCTGCGGCTGGCGGGCGGGGGGGCTCCGGCTCCCCCCTGGGCCCAAGGGGGACGCGACGGGGTCTGCGGCTGGCGGGCAGGGGGGCTCCGGCTCCCCCTGGCCCAAGGGGGACGCGACGGGGTCTGCGGCTGGCGGGCGGGGGGGCTCCGGCTCCCCCCTGGGCCCAAGGGGGACGCGACGGGGTCTGCGGCTGGCGGGCGGGGGGGGGCTCTGGCTCCCGCCTGGGCCCAAGGGGGACGCGACGGGGTCTGCGGCTGGCGGGCGTGGGGGCTCCGGCTCCCCCCCTGGGCCCAAGGGGGACGCGACGGGGTCTGCGGCTGGCGGGTGGGGGGGCTCCGGCTCCCCCCTGGGCCCAAGGGGGACGCGACGGGGTCTGCGGCTGGCGGGCGGGGGGGGCTCCGGCTCTCCCCTGGGCCCAAGGGGGACGCGACGGGGTCTGCGGTTGGCGGGCGGGGGGGGGCTCCGGCTCCCCCCTGGGCCCAAGGGGGACGCGACGGGGTCTGCGAATGGCGGGCGGGGGGGCTCCGGCTCCCCCCCTGGGCCCAAGGGGGACGCGACGGGGTCTGCGGCTGGCGGGCGGGGGGGCTCCGGCCAAGGGGGACGCGACTGGGTCTGCGGCTGGCGGGCGGGGGGGGGCTCCGGCTCCCCCCTGGGCCCAAGGGGGACGCGACGGGGTCTGCGGCTGGCGGGCGGGGGGGCTCCGGCTCTCCCCTGGGCCCAAGGGGGACGCGACGGGGTCTGCGGCTGGCGGGCGGGGGGGGCTCCGGCTCCCGCCTGGGCCCAAGGGGGACGCGACGGGGTCTGCGGCTGGCGGGCGGGGGGGGCTCCGGCTCCCCCTGGGCCCAGGGGCGCGCGGGGTCTGCGGCTGGCGGGCGGGGGGGTCCCGGCTCCCCCCTGGGCCCAAGGGGGACGCGACGGGGTCTGCGGCTGGCGGGCGGGGGGGCTCCGGCTCCCCCCGGCCAAGGGGGACGCGACGGGGTCTGCGGCTGGCGGGCGGGGGCGCTCCCGCTCCCCCCTGGGCCCAAGGGGGATGCGACGGGGTCTGCGGCTGGCGGGCGGGGGGGCTCCGGCTCCCCCCTGGGCCCAAGGGGGACGCGACGGGGTCTGCGGCTGGCGGGCGGGGGGGGCTCCGCGGGGGTGGGGGGGGGGGGGGCTCCGGCTCCCCCCCTGGGCCCAAGGGGGACGCGATGGGGTCTGCGGCTGGCGGGCGGGGGGCTCCGGCTCCCCCCTGGGCCCAAGGGGGACGCGACGGGGTCTGCGGCTCGCGGGCGGGGGGGCTCCGGCTCTCCCCTGGGCCCAAGGGGGACGCGACGGGGGTCTGCGGCTGGCGGGCGGGGGGGCTCCGGCTCCCCCCCTGGGCCCAAGGGGGACGCGACGGGGTCTGCGGCTGGGGGGCGGGGGGGCTCCGGCTCCCCCCTGGGCCCAAGGGGAACGCGACAGGGTCTGCGGCTGGCGGGCGGGGGGGCTCCGGCTCCCCCCTGGGCCCAAGGGGGACGCGACGGGGTCTGCGGCTGGCGGGCGGGGGGGGCTCCGGCTCCCCCCTGGGCCCAAGGGGGACGCGACGGGGTCTGCGGCTGGCGGGCGGGGGGGGCTCCGGCTCTCCCCTGGTCTCAAGGGGGATGCGACGGGGTCTGCGGCTGGCGGGCGGGGGGGGGCTCCGGCTCCCCCCTGGGCCCAAGGTGGACGCGACGGGGTCTGCGACTGGCGGGCGGGGGGGGCTCCGGCTCCCCCCTGGGCCCAAGGGGGACGCGACGGGGTCTAAGGCTGGCGGGCGGGGGGGGCTTCGGCTCCCCCCTGGGCCCAAGGGGGATGCGACGGGGTCTGCGAATGGCGGGCGGGGGGGGCTCCGGCTCCCCCCTGGGCCCAAGGGGGACGCGACGGGGTCTGCGGCTGGCGGGCGGGGGGGCTCCGGCTCCCCCCTGGGCCCAAGGGGGACGCGACGGGGTCTGCGGCTGGCGGGCGGGGGGGCTCCGGCTCCCCCCTGGGCCCAAGGGGGACGCGACTGGGTCTGCGGCTGGCGGGCGGGGTGGCTCCGGCTCCCGCCCCCTGGGCCCAAGGGGGACGCGACGGGGTCTGCGGCTGGCGGGCGGGGGGGCTCCGGCTCCCCTCTGGGCCCAAGGGGGACGCGACGGGGTCTGCGGCTGGCGGGCGGGGGCGGCTCCGGCTCCCACCTGGGCCCAAGGGGGACGCGACGGGGTCTGCGGCTGGCGGGCGGGGGGGGCTCCGGCTCTCCCCTGGGCCAAAGGGGGACGCGACGGGGTCTGCGGCTGGCGGGCGGGGGGGCTCCTACTCCCTGCCTGGGCCCAAGGGGGACGCGACGGGGTCTGCGGCTGGCGGGCGGGGGGGCTCCGGCTCCCCCCTGGGCCCAAGGGGGACGCGACGGGGTCTGCGGCTGGCGGGCGGGGGTGCTCCGGCCAAGGGGGACGCGACGGGGTCTGCGGCTGGCGGGCGGGGGGGCTTCCGGCTCCCCCTGGGCCCAAGGGGGACGGGACGGGGTCTGCGGCTGGTGGGCGGGGGGGGCTCTGGCTCCCCCCTGGGCCCAAGGGGGACTCGACGGGGACTGCGGCTGGCGGGCGGGGGGGCTCCGGCTCCCCCCCTGGGCCCAAGGGGGACGCGACGGGGTCTGCGGCTGGCGGGCGGGGGGGGCTCCGGCTCCCCTCTGGGCCCAAGGGGGACGCGACGGGGTCTGCGGCTGGCGGGCGGGGGGGCTCCGGCTCCCCCCTGGGCCCAAGGGGGACGCGACGGGGTCTGCGGCTGGCGGGCGGGGGGGCTCTGGATCACCTCTGGGCCCAAGGGGGACGCTACGGGGTCTGCGGCTGGCGGGCGGGGCGGCTCCTGCTCCCGCCTGGGCCCAAGGGGGACGCGACGGGGTCTGCGGCTGGCGGGCGTGGGGGGCTCCGGCTCCCCCCTGGGCCTAAGGGGAATGCGACGGGGTCTGCGGCTGGCGGGCGGGGGGCTCTGGCTCTCCCCTGGGCCCAAGGGGGACGCGACGGGGTCTGCGGTTGGCGGGCGGGGGGGCTCCGGCTCCCCCCTGGGCCTAAGGGGGACGCGACGGGGTCTGCGAATGGCGGGTGGAGGGGGCTCCGGCTCCCCCCTGGGCCCAAGGGGGACGCGACGGGGTCTGCGAATGGCGGGCGGGGGGGGCTCCGGCTCCCCCCTGGGCCCAAGGGGGACGCGACGGGGTCTGCGGATCGCGGGCGGGGGGGCTCCGGCTCTCCCCTGGGCCCAAGGGGGACGCGACGGGGTCTGCGGCTGGCGGGCGGGGGGGGCTCCGGCTCCCCCCTGGGCCCAAGGGGGACGCGACGGGGTCTGCGGCTGGGGGCGGGGGGATCCGGCTCCCCCCTGAACCCAAGGGGGACGCGACGGGGTCTGCGGCTGGCGGGCGGGGGGGCTCCGGCTCCCCCCCTGGGCCCAAGGGGGACGCGACGGGGTCTGCGGCTGGCGGGCGGGGGGGCTCCGGCTCCCGCCTGGGCCCAACGGGGACGCGACGGGGTCTGCGGCAGGCGGGCGGGGGGGCTCCGGCTCTCCCCTGGTCTCAAGGGGGATGCGACGGGGTCTGCGGCTGGCGGGCGGGGGGGCTCCGGCTCCCCCCTGGGCCCAAGGGGGACGCGACGGGGGTCTGCGAATGGCAGGCGGGGGAGGGCTCCGGCTCTCCCCTGGACCCAAGGGGGAGCGACGGGGTCTAAGGCTGGCGGGCGGGGGGGCTTCGGCTCCCCCCTGGGCCCAAGGGGGACGCGACGGGGTCTGCGGCTGGTGGGCGGGGGGGCTCCGGCTCCCCCCTGAGCCCAAGGGGGACGCGACAGGGACTGCGGCTGGCGGGCGGGGGGGGCTCCGGCTCCCCCCTGGGCCCAAGGGGGACGCGACTGGGTCTGCGGCTGGCGGGCGGGGTGGGCTCCTGCTCCCGCCTGGGCCCAAGGGGGACGCGGCGGGGTCTGCGGCTGGCGGGCGGGGGGGCTCTGGATCACCTCTGGGCCCAAGGGGGACGCGACGGGGTCTGCGGCTGGCGGGCGGGGGGGCTCCTGCTCCCCCCTGGGCCCAAGGGGGACGCGACGGGGTCTGCGGCTGGCGGGCGGGGGGGCTCCGGCTCTCCCCTGGGCCAAAGGGGGACGCGACGGGGGTCTGCGGCTGGCGGGCGGAAGGGCTCCTACTCCCGCCTGGGCCCAAGGGGGACGCGACGTGGTCTACGGCTGGCGGGCGGGGGGGGCTCCGGCTCCCCCCTGGGCCCAAGGGGGGACGCGACGGGGTCTGCGGCTGGCGTGCGGGGGTGCTCCGGCCAAGGTGGACGCGACGGGGTCTGCGGCTGGCGGGCGGGGGGGGCTTCCGCTCCCCCCTGGGCCCAAGGGGGACGGGACGGGGTCTGCGGCTGGTGGGCGGGGGGGCTCTGACTCCCCCCTGGGCCCAAGGGGGGACTCGGCGGGGACTGCGGCTGGCGGGCGGGGGGGCTCCGGCTCCCCCCTGGGCCCAAGGGGGACGCGACGGGGTCTGCGGCTGGCGGGCGGGGGGGCTCCGGCTCCCCTCTGGGCCCAAGGGGGACGCGGCGGGGTCTGCGGCTGGCGGGCGGGGGGGCTCCAGCTCCCCCTGGGCCCAAGGGGGACGCGACGGGGTCTGCGGCTGGCGGGCGGGGGGGCTCTGGATCACCCCTGGGCCTAAGGGGGATGCGACGGGGTCTGCGGCTGGCGGGCGGGGGGGCTCTGGCTATCCCCTGGTCCCAAGGGGGACGCGACGGGGTCTGCGGTTGACGGGCGGGGGGGCTCCGGCTCCCCCCTGGGCCTAAGGGGGACGCGGCGGGGTCTGCGAATGGCGGGTGGAGGGGGCTCCGGCTCCCCCTGGGCCCAAGGGGGACACGACAGGGTCTGCGAATGGCGGGCGGGGGGGGCTCCGGCTCCCCCCTGGGCCCAAGGGGGACGCGACGGGGTCTGCGGATCGCGGGCGGGGGGGCTCCGGCTCTCCCCTGGGCCCAAGGGGGACGCGGCGGGGTCTGCGGCTGGCGGGCGGGGGGGCTCCGGCTCCCCCCTGGGCCCAAGGGGGACGCGACGGGGTCTGCGGCTGGGGGCGGGGGGTCCGGCTCCCCCCTGGGCCCAAGGGGGACGCGACAGGGTCTGCGGCTGGCGGGCGGGGGGGCTCCGGCTCCCCCCTGGGCCCAAGGGGGACGCGGCGGGGTCTGCGGCTGGCGGGCGGGGGGGCTCCGGCTCCCGCCTGGGCCCAACGGGGACGCGGCGGGGTCTGCGGCAGGCGGGCGGGGGGGCTCCGGCTCTCCCCTGGTCTCAAGGGGGGATGCGACGGGGTCTGCGGCTGGCGGGCGGGGGGGCTCCGGCTCCCCCCTGGGCCCAAGGTGGACGCGACGGGGGTCTGCGAATGGCGGGCGGGGGGGGCTCCGGCTCTCCCCTGGACCCAAGGGGGAGCGGCGGGGTCTAAGGCTGGCGGGCGGGGGGCCTTCGGCTCCCCCTGGGCCCAAGGTGGATGCGGCGGGGTCTGCGAATGGCGGGCAGGGGGGCTCCGGCTCCCCCCTGGGCCCAAGGGGGACGCGGCGGGGTCTGCGGCTGGTGGGCGGGGGGGCTCCGGCTCCCCCCCTGAGCCCAAGGGGGACGCGACAGGGGCTGCGGCTGGCGGGCGGGGGGGCTCCGGCTCCCCCCTGGGCCCAAGGGGGACGCGACTGGGTCTGCGGCTGGCGGGCGGGGGGGGCTCCTGCTCCCGCCTGGGCCCAAGGGGGACGCGACGGGGGTCTGCGGCTGGCGGGCGGGGGGGCTCCTGGATCCCCTCTGGGCCCAAGGGGGACGCGACGGGGTCTGCGGCTGGCGGGCGGGGCGGCTCCTGCTCCCACCTGGGCCCAAGGGGGGGGGGACGCGGCGGGGTCTGCGGCTTGCGGGTGGGGGGGCTCCGGCTCTCCCCTGGGCCAAGGGGGACGCGACGGGGTCTGCGGCTGGCGGGCGGAAGGGCTCCTGCTCCTGCCTGGGCCCAAGGGGGACGCGACGTGGTCTGCGGCTGGCGGGCGGGGGGCTCCGGCTCCCCCCTGGGCCCAAGGGGACGCGACGGGGTCTGCGGCTGGCGTTCGGGGGTGCTCCGGCCAAGGTGGACGCGACGGGGTCTGCGGCTGGCGGGCGGGGGGGCTTCCGCTCCCCCCTGGGCCCAAGGGGGACGGGACGGGGTCTGCGGCTGGTGGGCGGGGGGGGCTCTGACTCCCCCCCTGGGCCCAAGGGGGACTCGACGGGGGCTGCGGCTGGCGGGCGGGGGGCTCCGGCTCCCCCCTGGGCCCAAGGGGGGGGACGCGGCGGGGTCTACGGCTGGCGGGCGGGGGGGCTCCGGCTCCCCTCTGGGCCCAAGGGGGACGCGGCGGGGTCTGCGGCTGGCGGGCGGGGGGGCTCCAGCTCCCCCCTGGGCCCAAGGGGGACGCGGCGGGGTCTGCGGCTGGCGGGC
Organism: Leptodactylus fallax; assembly: GCA_947044405.1. NCBI lineage: Eukaryota > Metazoa > Chordata > Amphibia > Anura > Leptodactylidae > Leptodactylus > Leptodactylus fallax. The sequence continues at coordinate 1,136 of CAMRHE010001877.1, read as the reverse complement.
GGGGGGGCTCTGGATCACCTCTGGGCCCAAGGGGGGACGCGACGGGGGTCTGCGGCTGGCGGGCGGGGGGGCTCCTGCTCCCCGCCTGGGCCCAAGGGGGACGCGACGGGGTCTGCGGCTGGCGGGCGGGGGGGCTCCGGCTCCCCCCTGGGCCTAAGGGGGATGCGACGGGGTCTGCGGCTGGCGGGCTGGGGGGCTCTGGCTCTCCCCTGGGCCAAAGGGGGACGCGACGGGGTCTGCGGTTGGCGGGCGGGGGGGCTCCGGCTCTCCCCTGGGCCCAAGGGGGACGCGACGGGGTCTGCGAATGGCGGGTGGAGGGGGCTCCGGCTCCCCCCTGGGCCCAAGGGGGGACACGACGGGGTCTGCGAATGGCGGGCGGGGGGCTCCGGCTCCCCCCTGGGCCCAAGGGGGGACGTGACGGGGTCTGCGGCTGGCGGGCAGGGGGGCTCCGGCCAAGGGGGACGCGACTGGGTCTGCGGCTGGTGGGCGGGGGGGTCCGGCTCCCGCCTGGGCCCAAGGGGGACGCGACGGGGTCTGCGGCTGGCGGGCGGGGGGGCTCCGGCTCCCCCCTGGGCCCAAGGGGGGACGCGGCGGGGTCTGCGGCTGGCGGGCGTGGGGGCTCCGGCTCCCCCCTGGGCCCAAGGGGGGGGGGGACGCGGCGGGGTCTGCGGCTGGCGGGCGGGGGGGCTCCGGCTCCCCCTGGGCCCAAGGGGAACGCGGCGGGGTCTGCGGCTGGCAGGCTGGGGGGCTCCGGCTCTCCCCTGGGCCCAAGGGGGACGCGACGGGGGTCTGCGGTTGGCGGGCGGGGGGGCTCCGGCTCCCCCCCCTGGGCCAAGGGGGACGCGACGGGGTCTGCGAATGGCGGGCGGGGGGGCTCCGGCTCCCCCCTGGGCCCAAGGGGGACGCGACGGGGTCTGCGGCTGGCGGGCAGGGGGCTCCCGCCAAGGGGGTCGCGACGGGATCTGCGGCTGGCGAGCGGGGGGGCTCCGGCTCCCCCCTGGGCCCAAGGGGGACGCGGCGGGGTCTGCGGCTGGCGGGCGGGGGGCTCCGGCTCTCCCCTGGGCCCAAGGGGGACGCGGCGGGGTCTGCGGCTGGCGGGCGGGGGGGCTCCGGCTCCCCCCTGGGCCCAAGGGGAC
>CAMRHE010001876.1:0-24464 GCA_947044405.1 Leptodactylus fallax | reverse complement strand
AGCAACCCCAGACATCACATTACCTCCACCATGCTTGACAGATGGCGTCAGGCACTCTTCCAGCATCTTTTCAGTTGTTCTGCGTCTCACAAATGTTCTTCTGTGTGATCCAAACACCTCAACCTTCGATTCGTCTGTCCATACCATTTTTTTCCAATCTTCCTCTGTCCAATGTCTGTGTTCTTTTGCCCATATTAATCTTTTCCTTTTATCAGCCAGTCTCAGATATGGGTTTTTCTTGGCCACTCTGCCCTGAAGGCCAGCATCCCTGAGTCTCCTCTTCACTGTAGACGTTGACACTGGTGTTTTGCGGGTACTATTTAATGAAACTGCCAGATGAGGACCTGTGAGGCGTCAATTTCTCAAACTAGAGACTCTAATGTACTTGTCTTGTTGATCAGTTGTGCAGTGGGGCCTCCCACTTCTCTTTCTACTCTGGTTAGAGCCTGTTTGTGCTGTTCTCTGAAGGGACTAGTACACACTGTTGTAGGAAATCTTCAGTTTCTTGGCAATTTCTCGCATGGAATAGCCTTCATTTCTAAGAACAAGAATAGACTGTCGAGTTTCACATGAAAGTTGCCTTTTTCTGGCCATTTTGAGAGTTTAATCGAACCAACAAATGTAATGCTCCAGATTCTCAACTAGCTCAAAGGAAGGTCTGTTTTATAGCTTCTCTAACCAGCAAAATTGTTTTCAGCTGTGCTAACATACTTGCACAAGGGTTTTCTAAACATCCATTAGCCTTCTTACACAGTTAGCAAACACAATGTACCATTAGAACACTGGAGTGATGGTTGCTGGAAATGGGCCTCACCGCACCGTCCATGTTCAGCCAGAATTATGCTGTCCTGATAATGTATACAGTATATCTTCAGGGCAGTGGTCTCAATAAACTGCACTACAAATTGTACAGACTAGTTTCCTGATACTATATTTCAGTACATCGCATTGCAAAGTGAAGAAGGGCACAAACAGAAGTAGGGTGCGTATCAATGACCAACCAAAGGCACATTATGGGTTCAGTCAGGCTGGTATACATCTGTCTTTATTCAGCTGTATGATATTGTGCAGTCTGATACATCCCATTAAAAAAAAAAAAAAAAGTGTAAAATCTGTGATTTACCTGCCAGTGACCCAAAGAAAGAGAAATCCATCATCCTGCAGTACTGGGATCTGGAGTTTCCTCATCTCATCATCAGTCAAAGTACCATAAGGCAACTCCATGTGAATGTCCCATGGTGGGTCAGCCATTACTACTGAGAACTTTCCCAAGATGCTCATGTCCAAGTACCGAATGTCACAACGGATCCACTGATTCATAGGAGAGTTAAAAGTTACTATTTATAGGAGCGTAACACAAATGTATATCATTAAAATAAACAGTTTCGACTAAAAACATGGCACGGATCATGGTGTAAATTTTGTCAAAGGAGGGGATTTCTCTACATGGCTTGCTCAACTGAACACTAAACTGCAGCAATGTATATGCATTTTCATACAACTATAAATGGAAGCAAACATCTGAAGTTTTTTTTTTTTTATCTTGTAAATTTCAATGTGGACCTCTCCTTACAGTTGCAACAGGCACACATAATTACAGTATTCTGTCCATGTAATGTAAAGATCGGACAGGTCCTCTAGTGTAAGAGTTGATACTTACTCATGGTGAGGTGGGGACCTTCATCAATGTTATAAATATGGGGTTAACAATCCCCAAAATAATTTAATAGTTCTTGAGCAAGTCAAAAATAATTTGTCCTTCTGTTTTTAAATCCATTACACTGTACACTGTGCACTGTAACTGTGCAGAAAACTTATTGAACCACACAGAAACAGAGAGGTTCTCAGACACATGAGAGACCTTGAGCAATGGAGAGGAATTGCAACTACATTAATAGTAATTTGTATTCATATAGCACCAATATATTCTGCTGTACTTTACAAATCAGAATATTTGTATCTCTTGGGTAGATTTTCTATAGCCTAGTAAGTATGGGTGTACGACTAATCCTACCTGTGAAGGGAACAGACGTCCTACGCTTGTATCTCCCACACCTTTAACCAGAGGCATATCCTGGTTTGGAGTGGACTCAGATCCTGTTGTGGTTCCAACAGGCTCTACATACGCATCAATCTCATAGTGAACATATTTACAAGTGTCCATGTGAAAACACGTATTGAGAAAGGAGCAATCACCAAGAGATTCATCTGTGTGTATGTTTATGATGCGCCTGGAGGGAAAAAAAAAAAAAAACACAGCAAACTGACTTGTATACTAAATGCAAAAACACAAAGCTACTAGTTTTAAAGGACAAAAGCACAGGACCATTGCAAAAATCTATTACCTGAAATGTAACCTCTTACAAGGAGTATCCACCCCAGATGCTCTCATACACTCTTCTTTCGTCCCATAATCACAGAACTCCTGGACCTGAGCCCTCCCACGAGAGCGGAATTTCTCTACAATAGACTGTTCCTTTGCCGTGCTAGTGTGCAGAAGCTCAAGGATCTCTTGGCTTACCTAACATTTCACAAAATCAATAGTAATATTAATACACAGCAAAGCTGAAACGTTTATACTTTTAAGCAAACTGATATTTTTGCTTTCTTTCATGCAGTGTTCCTCAACCAATGTCTTGGAATAAACATTATGGCTCTCTATCTGTGGACAGTTGCTAATACTATAGTGCAGCAGTATTATCAGAGATGTCAGAGCTTTAATGAAACCAGGCACCAAGGTTAGGACCATATAACCCTCACAACGGTCCCACCTTAGAATAATTAGAACTGTAGCGTTTCTTATATTCATAACTCTCACAGACAAAGTAACCCTCATGTTATGCATATCAGATTATTATACAGTCCCACTGTACCAAACTATAGGTGATGAGATCATCAAAGTAGAAGTAAATATATGTGAGATACCTTAGTCCCAGTAGTTAAAGAATTACTAATTAAAACCAGGTAGTGAAACAGGTGAGTTTTTTTCTAAACTGTTTTTTATTGCCAACTTTAGATTTTTTTTAAAAAAAATTCTATTTTCTGAACATGTTTATGGGGGCTGCTATGCTTTATAGTAGCTACATGGACCACAGACACAATAGTCTGGAGATGTTCATTGTGATCTACAGAGAGTTTTCTAGACATGCACAATGACCTGTGCTGAGGTTATTTTGCAGTGAAGGGTGAAGCTGTGAACATCACCTGTTGTGAAGAGTGGCCTCTATGTTATCTATATCGAGGATACCTGTTATTTTAATGCTGCTTTTGCTGATAATGGGGAGGCCAATGGAAATAAATGTTCTACAGAAAAGGAAGTTCAGGATTATTATTAAGCTTAGTGCCCAGAGTCAAAACTGCAGGATTTTGGGAATAAATGGAGATAATGACATGAAAAAGTAAACAGGAAAAATGTTTAAAACAAAAATGTAGGGGTTTTCTGGCACCTAATTGAGTTTTCATACTAACTTATATGAGAGCGGCTTCAGCACAGTCCCGATCCCCTGCACCAGCTTCTGGTGCCTAGAGGCTGCCAGAACAGCTGATCTGTGTTGGATCCCCCCCAGATCACATACTGATGAAAACTCTTTTTGGGGGCCAGAAAACTGCTTTAAGGTAATAGAAAGTCACCTTTTTGCTTTGCTGCTCCTTGGTGGACTGCTGACTTAACAAACTCTCTATTTCCAGGTCCACATGAGATGCGTGCTTTCTTGCCTTCTTCTGTGGCTCTGATACTTTTTTCTCTTTTGAAGTACCAGCAGCAGATTGGGATGATGAGGAAGCTGAGGAATCACTTTCCTGAATTCTTCTTTTTTTTGTTCCTGGTGCAATGGTTGGGGTTTTTCTTTCTGTAACAGCTCCCATCATAGCTGAAAGTTTAGAGTGGTCAGCAAAAGTTACTATAGTGGGTCGGTCATCATCTTCCTGCTCGCCACCTTTTACTTCAATCAGTTCTTGGGCAGCAAATTTCTGTAAAAGGCTTTCAACAGCTTGCCTTGAAACAGAGAAATCTGGCTACAATGACAAATGAAAAAACAGTCAGAATTAAATTCAAAATGCTTTTAAATGTGATTTCTGAGATGACTTCAGGTACAACATTCAAGAAACCGCTGCAACCAATTAATGGAGCACAGTGGTAATGCTCTCTTCCAAAATGGGCACCCCTATAGCTCTATTACAATTTCTGTCTACATTGACCAGATTGGGTGCTCCTTACTATGGAGCATGTGACTACATTTCATAAGTGCACCTTGCGTGTGCTTTGTAACTGGTGCATTGGCCATTCCGCCTAACAGAAATTATTCATGGCCTACTCATGCTCCATTTAGGACAACACATATATTGTTATTGTAGCACTGATGTAATAAACAGAAATAGGAAGGAAAAAAATAAATGAGCATGAGCTTGACTGTGATGAAGATGGACTACAGGAGGTAGCCAGTGGAAAACGTACTCAAACAGAGGTGGGGAATGGGAATTTCATTGGGGTTTTTCTAGTGACATAAAAATTTGGGCGACAATAATATTTTGAAAAAGTAATTTTAGATGAAATACGACTGTTGTCATGTGAATACCACTTTGAGACACACAATCGCATCTGACCAGGTCAGTGTTGTAACTGACATCACTGCTGCAAGCTCAGAGGGACCACAAGAGAAGTGGAAGGAGAGTGAGATTTAAGTAATGTTTTTTTTTTTTAATTTAATACCATTTGATGTGCTTATACACCTTTCCTGAAAATCGCAAAGAACCCCTTGAAGTTTACAGATCCTCAAAAAGTCCTAACACCCCTAGCAAGGAATGTGCAGCTCAAATATAAAATAAAATTATAGCGAAGGTTTGCTTTAAAAGTGGTCTGTATGTTCTCAATGGTTATCTTTGCCCAGTTTTCATCCTACAAGCTCACTGACAATAATGCAACAGTGAAAAACAGCTGTCCAATGGCTGCATTAGGGGGAATATGTCAGGATGATTTGGGGTACTAAACCACCCACAGGTCCTTATGGGTCGGGGGTTTACTGTTCCAAATCACTCTGTAATATGCCACCCATGCCTGCAATAAAAATTAAAAAATAGCTTTACTGTACTGTACTCCTTGTGCCAGCGCTAATACTCAATCATTGAAGCCAGAGGATTACACCTTGGCTTCAGTGTGCATGCCCCGTACCTCCAGCACTAGCACAATGAAGCCAGGGTATATGCCCTCGGCTTCACTGAATGTCCGATGACACTCTAGTAAAGTATACAGGTTTTTTTTGTTTTTTTTTAAATTGCTGGCACAAATGGTTTTAAAAAAAACTGTAATTTGGAACACTAAACCCTAGGTCTATAAGTGGGTGGTTTAGTGTCCCAAATCGACCTGACAGGTTTCCTTTAAAGAGGACCTTTCATGTCCTCAGGCACATGCGGTTTTACATACCACTAGAAAGCCGACAGCACGCTGAATTCAGCGCACTGTCAGAAAGGCGTTCCTGACAGTCTAGCTACGCGTCATCGCCGGGCAGTAAGGAACGCCCCCTTTGACAGTACAGCGCTATAGATGAGTACTGAGAGAGGGGCCGTTCCTCACAGCGCAGCTAGACTGTCAGGAACGCCTTTCTGACAGTAAACTGTGAAACTTACACCGCCAATATCTCCAGCCCCAGGGCACATACCGGGAAAGCCGGCAGAGTGCTGAATTCAGTGCGCTATCGGCTTTCTAGCGGTATGTAAAACCGCATGTGCCTGAGGACATGAAAGGTCCTCTTTAAAGGGTTGTCCAGAATAACCTATTTTGGTAAGGAGGATGAAAGTGAAAAAAAAAAACAAAACATGCTCACCTGTCCCCGATGCACCGTAGTCAGGTAAGTATGGGGTTTGTTTGTTTTTCACCTTCCCTAGCCTCCTTACGAGTTATCCTGGACAACCCCTTTAAATTCACTATGTGTGAATGGGCCTATTCACATGACTGCTTTTTTTTGACATTCCATTTTAACAGACCGTCAAAAAAAAAAAAAAAAAAAGGTCATGTCTTACTTCTTTTCGTTTCCACGGATCTCTCAATGGACTCAAACCTATACAGGATCTATGAAAACTGGTTCCTCTTGAATGCAAAAAGTCCCTTTTCATTGCTGTTTTGCAGTCATAAGAATGTAGCTTTACAAAAAGACTCTGCAGCAGTTTATGTATGTAGAAGCTCTGTCTCTTACCATAGTGATGGCCTGCTGTATGGACACAGAGTCTGCTGGCAGGACCAGTGATAGATCTGATAGATGGTGCAGGAGTTTTCTCTCTAGTTCAGGGTCTGGGGTCACCTCTGTGGACACGGCTCCTTTAGGAGGCTGTGAAGCCCCTGATGGGACTGGGCTGTCACTGCGAAACGATGGAGCCAGCCCTGCTTCCGGGTTCTGCAGATCTGTGAAAGAGACAGTTTGCAATGAATGGAATGGACAGTCAGGAAGCACGGTGTGAACACAGCACCAAGCCATCCTCACCGAGAGCCAGCTGAGAGCTGACATCTTTCCTCCTCCGCTGCAGCCTCTCCCGCAGATAATCCAGCTGCTTCTTGTGAGCCTGGATAGAGCTCCACGTGTCTGACATCTTGCAGCCCCGCCGGGGGCGCACTACCGCTCTTCAGTCACCACTAGCCTCTTCACAATGGAAACCGGGTGCTGCAGGATGGTCCTGGCGCACCGGATGTTGACAACGTAAGTCGGAAGTGAACAATACGAAGACTTCCCGGCGGCTTCTAGCCAGCAGTGCCCAGCCAATCAGGAGAGCGCGGGGTCTTATTAGGAAGGAGCCTTCATTGTTGTTATAGGGGGCTAGCGTTCTCTGTGCTGGAGGCTGGCTGGCTGTAGTAGTAGTAGTAGTAGTAGTAGTAGTGCATTGAGGCTATTTTGCGCAGTGCTGTGGTTCCTATTTTAACGAGATGTTATCAATTTTTAAGTCGACCACTAGATGTCAGTATAACTTACATTCACTGGTTACAAAGACGTCAGTGTTCGTTGTCGAAAACGGATACGTGAAGTGTATACCTGTGTATTTGGTTATACACGTGTATGGGTATATATGTAATGTACTAATGTACTAGACAAGTATTGGGACACATGTCAAAGGTCTCGTTGCGGAAAATCTACGTTTTTTTTGGTTGCAGATCTTGCTGGAGTTTTTGAGTCAAAGGAAAATTGGATTTTAAAATGTAACTCCCATTTTTTTTTTTTTGAGCTATTGTGTCTAACTTACGTTTTATTATAAAACAAGCTGTAACACTTGTTGAAATCTGAACTTAACCACTTCCATACCAGACACATTTTCAAGTTTTTTGTATGTGTGGTTTTGGAGGGCTATAACATTTTTATAATTTGCGTTTTTCAACTAATTTCTGCGTCATTTTTCAGTGACACATAGGGCTTTATTTTTATGTTGTTTTGCATGTGTTTTAATTTTTTTTTACTATATATCCGGGAAAATATAAACAGAAAAGGAGGGAAAACGTGTCCGTTTTTCACTTTTCATTTTTCATTTTTCAAAGTGCTACTAAAAAACTTTATAAAATAGTTTTTACTGTCCGTTACGGTAATTTTTATTTTTATGGTGTTGTCGGGGGTGGGGCTATAACCTGTAAGGGCGTTTTATTGGCGTATTATTTTATTTATTTTTTAAATTATTTTATTTACTTTTTTTTTTTTTACTTTTCTATACAATTTTTTTTTTTTTTTTTTTTTTTTTTACATTTTGTCCCCATAAGGTCATAATAGACCTTTGGGGACATCTGATGACTTTTTTTTTTTTGTTGGGGAGGCTGATTTCCCCTGTAGCTGGGACTGGTACATTTAGCCCCAGTTGCAGGAGGAATACAGCCTCCTGCACATTGCTTTCACATAACTATAGAGCTCATCTGGGTCTTGTAGGACCCAGCAGCTCTAACAGACGCTGATCCCGGCGGATCACATGACCGCCGGGTCGGAGGGGGAGCTGCAAGATGGCGGCGCCCATAGCGCTGTATTTAGCGCTCATTGAGCACTGTATACACGGTGATCGGGATGGCAGGGAAGGTAATAAACCTTTACTGCCTTCTCTATGGGAGCTCCGGCTGAAGTTACAGCCGGCTCCCTGTTTCAGCAGCTGCATGATTTTGTGCAGTTGCTGAATTCCTTCTGGACGTATATAGTCTATGGGCGGTACGGAAGTTGTTAATATGCTGCACGTAAAATCACATTCCAGACTGTTTTAACTAGTGACATCTTTAATACTTTTATAGCTAGTACTTCATTCTTAGTAGCATATGAAATCCGTGACTACCATTTTTTTAAGTGATATAAAAGTTTTATATTAAAATGAAAAAGAAGTTTGATAGGGTAATAAAGTATAATACAAAAATGTACCTACAATAAACTCCCCCCCAGCAAAATAGCAAAAAAAATAAAATGGGAGTTACACTTTAAAGGGGTTGTCAAGGCAAAAATGGACAACCCGTTTACGTATGAAATAGGCAGGAACCAGTGGAAAAAAAAAATTCAAATTCACCTTTCCACGGTACTCCAGTGCCTTAATGCGCAGTCCGGTCTTCTGGGTCCCATGCTGACATGTGGTGGAAGTCCCAGTTACACGTGACCGCTGAGGCCACTGATTGGCCTCAGCGAAGGGCCTGAGATATCACTACCTGTGACTTTACAGGTCTCTTCCTGAGGCCGCTGATTGGCCTCACCCGTCACGTGACCGCTGAGGCCAATCAGCGGAAGGTATCCGTGACATCACAGCCAGTGAAACAGTTTCACTTTGAGAAAACGCCGGAGCAGAAGGATTGGAATGCATCGGGAGGACACTGGAGCGTCAGGGACAGGTGAGTATGGATTTTTTTTTTCACCTCCCCCGGTTGTCCAGGCATTAAAAAAAATACCCGTACAACCTCTTTAACAGAAGGGAAAAGTATAAGTGCTTGTTTTTATATTTATTATTTCTTTTGAAGCCACTCTTGACTTCAGTTTTTTGAGCCAAAGCCAGAAGTGGATTAACCCCTTAAGGACCCAGCCCAAAAGTGCGTTAAGGACCAGGCCTCGTTTTTCAAAACTGACATGTGTCACTTTATATGGCAATAACTTTGAGACGTCTTAACTTACACAAGTGATTTTGAGATTGTTTTTTCGTGACACATTGTACTTCATGTTAGTGGTAAACACTAATGAATATTTTTGTATTTATTTATAAAAAAAATAGGAAATTTGATGGAAATTTGGAAAAAAATCGCAATTTTCAAAATGTGAAATGCTCTGCTTTTCAGATAGATAGTCATACCACCCAAATACATTAATACATATTATCTACCATATCTCTGCTTTAGAAGGCTTACAAGTGTAACAGCGATTTTGCAGATTTACAAGAAAATTTCCCAAACTAATTTTTTAGGGACCACTTCAGTTCTGAAGAGGATTATAATGGCCTATATATTAGAAACCCCCATAAATCACCCCATTTTCAAAACTGCACCCCTCAAATAATTCAAAATAATATTTGGGAAGTTTGTTAACCCTTTAAGCATTTCACTGGAATTAAAACAATATGGAGGTGAAATTTAGACATTTAATTTTTTCCCACTAATTCCTTAATTTAGCCCTAAAATTAACACATTCACAAAGGGTTAAAGGAAAAAATGCATCTCACAGTTTGTTATGCAATTTCTCCCGAGCATGGAAATACCCCACAAGTGGGTGTAAACTGATGTTTGGGCGAATGGCAGCGCACGGAAGGGAAGGAGCGACACTGGGCGTTTGAAAAGCAGATTTTGCTGGAATAGTTTTCAGGTGCTATGTCTCATTTGCAAAGCCCCTAGAGTACCAATACAAAGGAAAACCCCAAAAAGTGACCCCTTTTTACAAACTACACCCCTCACAGAATTCATATAGGGGTATAGTGAGCATTTTGACCTTACAGTCGTTTCACAGATTTTGCTAACACTGGGATGTATAAATGAAACATTACTAAAATGTCACTTTATCCCCAAAGTTTTCATTTTCACAATGGGTTAAAGGAGAAAAAGCACCCCACAGTTTGCAAAATAATTGCTCCTAAACACAGCAATACCCCATATGTGGTCGTAATCTGCTGTATGGGTACGTGGCAGGGCTCAGAATGGAAAGAGCGCTATTTAGCTTTTGGAGAGCAGATTTTGCTGGAATAGTTTTCAGGTGCCATGTCGCATTTGCAGAGCACCCAAAGTACCAATACAGTGGAAACCCCCTAAAAGTGACCCCATTTTGGAAACTACACCCCTCACAGAACATATCAAGGGTTATAGTGAGCATTTTGACCTCACAGCTGTTTCACAGATTTTATTAACATTGGGACATTAAAATGAAAAATTACTTTTTTTTTCCAATAAACCGTCAATTTAGCCCCAAATTCTTAATTTTCACAAGAGGACAAAGGAGAAAAAGCTCCCCAAAGTTCGTTACACAATTTCTCCTGAACACAGAAATGCCCCATATGTGGTTGTAATCTGCTGCATGGGTAAATGGCAGGGCTCAAAATGGAAAGAGCGCTATTTAGCTTTTGGAGGGCAGATTTTGCTGGAATAGTTTTTGGATGCCATGTCGCATTTGCAGAACCCCTAAAGTACCAATATAATGGAAACCCCTCAAAAAGTGACCCCATTTTGGAAACTACACCCCTTATAGAATTTATCTAGGGGTATGGTGAACATTTTGACCTCACAGCTGTTTCACAGATTTTATTAACATTGGGACATTAAAATGAAAAATTACTTTTTTTTCCAATAAACCGTCAATTTAGCCCCAAATTTTTCATTTTCACAAGAGGACAAAGGAGAAAAAGCACCCCAAAGTTCGTTACACAATTTCTCCTGAACACAGAAATGCCCCATATGTGGTTGTAATCTGCTGCATGGGTAAATGGCAGGGCTAAAAATGGAAAGAGCGCTATTTAGCTTTTGGAGGGCAGATTTTGCTGGAATAGTTTTTGGATGCCATGTCGCATTTGCAGAACCCCTAAAGTACCAATATAATGGAAACCTCTCAAAAGTGACCCCATTTTAGAAACTACACCCCTCAAGGAATGTATCAAGGGGTATTATCATTTAGAGCCTAAAAATGCTTCCCAAAAATTAATGTACAAAGTGAAAATTAAAGTTTTTAAAAAAATATCCAATTTCAGTGCCTAATACGTTGCGGCCACTTTGTGGCATCAGAGACACGAACTCCTAAAACTATTAAGTGGGCTATCCTGGGGACAAAAAAATTATATATGTGGGTATAAACTGCAGCTTGGGCATGCAGCAGGGCTCAGAAGGGAAGCAGCACTGTGGTTTTTTTTAGCTTTTGGAGTACAGATTTAGAGGGACTTTCTGGTCGCCATGATATTTTTGCAGAGTCCTGGAGGTGCCAGTAAATTGGAATTCACCAAGAAGTGACCCCCATTTTGTAGGGGCAATTTTAGGGTCTCTGCAAATGTGACATGGCGTCCAAAAAAACAACAATCTAAATATGCGCTCCAAAAGCACATAGCGCTCCTTCACATTTGCGCCCTGCTGTGTGCCCAAAAGACAATTTATGCCCACATGTATGACACTGGTGTACCCAGGATAACGTACTTAACAATGCCATATGTGGGTATAAACTGCTGTTTGGGCACAGCCAGGTACAGAAGGGAAAGAGCGCTATTTTGGTTTTTAGAGCACAGTTTGCTTTTTGGACACCATGCCACTTTTGCAGAGCCTATGAATTGCCAGTAAAGTGGAATCCGCAGACATGTCACCCCATTTTGGAAACTATACCCTTCAAGGGATTTATCAAGTGGGGTAGCGAGCATTATTAACCCTTAAGTGTTGCATTCTTTTAATTTCCAAAAATGAATGCGCAGCTGATAATGAAAAGTTAAAAATGAAATTTTTCTATAGATACGCCATTTCAGTGCCCAATATGTTGTGCCCAGCTTATGTCTGCACAGACACACACTCCAAAAACTGGTGAGCGGGGATCCCGGGCACAACAGCTTTTGGAGCGTTCATCTCTGATACAAGCCGGGCATAACATATTACGCACTGAAATGATGTATTCCTGGAATAATTGTCATTTTCACCTTTCATCATCAGCTGCGTATTCATTTACGGATAATAAATTATAGCAACACTTGGGGGTTAAAAATGCTCACTGTACCCCTGGATAAATTCCTTCAGGGGTGCAGTTTCCAAAATGGGGTGACATGTCAGGGGATTCCACTATACTGGCATTTCAGCTCTGCAAAAGTGCAATGGCGTCCAAAAACCAAACCGTCCAAGTCTGTGCTCCAAAAACCAAATAGCGCTCCTTCCCTTCTGTGCTCGGCTGTGCCCAAACAGGAGTTTATACCCATATATGATATTAAGTATCTTATCCTGGGTACACCAGTGTCATACATGTGGGTATAAACTGCAGTTTGGGCACACAGTAGGGCACAGAAGGGAAGGAGCGCTATGTGGCTTTTGGAGCGCAGATTCAGATGTTTGGGATCTGGATGCCATGTCATGTTTGCAGAGCCTCTAAAATACCAGTAAAGTGGAATCCCCTAGGGAATGACCCCATTTTGAAAACTGCACCCCTCAAAGAATTTGTCAAGGGGTGTAACGAGCATTAGTATCCCAGACGTGACTGCACAGTGGATGGGGGAAAGTGAATGAATATGTAATCTGTACGTAGTACATTGGGTACACTAAATTCCCTACTATTTCCCCAGTAGTTCCTATTATTGGGGAGGTCACTCTGGGGGTCATTTCTGGTTTATTGTCCCTCGGAAGCTCTAAATCTGGTTTGTACCCTGATATCCGCTCACACAGCTTATACATTCCCTTCCTGCTGCAGCCAGTTATGCTCTAATGATTTGGTGATTTTTGGGGTTTTTGTCTTCACATTGTACGAGCTATATTTTCTTTATTTCTCTGGTGATGTAGCCATATGAGGTCTTGTTGTTTGCAGGGTGAGATGTATTTTTTAATGACATCATTTTTAGGTGCTTACAACTTATTAAATAAATTTTATTAACTCTTTAGGTTTAGGGCTTATTTATTGCGGGACAACCTGTGCTTTTTATTGGTACTGTTTTGGGGTACATATGACTTTTTGATCACTTTTTATGGCATATTTTGTAAGGTGAGATGGTGAAAAATCGTTACTTTTGGCGGGTTTTTTCCATTTTTTTTTCCCCAACTTTCACCGTGTACATTAAATATGGTTTCAGTTTTATTGTACAGGTTGTTACGGACGCAACGATACCAAATATGTATTGTTTTTATTAATTTTTAGGTTTATTTTTTATATAATTCATTTTATATAGGAAAAGGGAATCTTTGGGGCTTTATTCTTTTATTAATTTTTTTCACATACTTTATTATTTTTTTTTTCACTTTTTTTTAACTTTTTCTTGTGTCCCATTAGGACACCTGAGCCAGAGATGCTTTGTTCTCTGGCTCTACTATAGACTGCAAGACACGAGCATACACGTGTCTTGCAGCCTATACAGGAAGTCAGCGCTATGGAAACACAGCGCTGACTTCCACAGGTCTCGGCAGGATCAACCAGGTACTGGGGGATCCAGGCAGCCTGGGGTCACTGGGCAGACCCCGGGCTGCAGATTAGAGATATCGGCACCCCCCCGATCTCGCCGCAGGGGGTGTCGGGGGGGGGGGGGGCGGCAAGATGGCGGAACCTCTTGGATGCCGCGGTCATGTTTGACCGCGGCATCCAAGGGGTTAAAACCGCCGATCGGAAGTTATGGCCGACCGGGGGTTATGGAGCAGGGTGTTAGCTGTCAGATGCAGCTAACACCCGGTTCCGATACCGCCTGCTCAGATAGTGAGCGGGCGGCCAGCCTCGGGCGTATTATTACGCCCTGGTGTGCGAGTACCTAGCGCCCAGGACGTAATAGTACGTCCAAGGTCGTTAAGGGGTTAAGCAGAAGGGAGAAGTATAAGGGTAAGTACAGACGCCAGAAAATGAAGAGGAATTCCTCTTCATTATCCGCCACGGGCTACCTGCGATGGGATGCATTGTATTTCCATTCCTTTTGTAGTTATTCCTGGCTTTGGCTCAAAAAAACGCAGAAAAATCTGCAACAAAAAAAGCTGTGTTTCTGCAACATGGGGCCTTAGTCTTTTTTGGCTCAAAAAAACACAGCAAAATCTGCTACAACAAAAGCTGCGTTTCCACAAAGTAGAGCCTCAGCCTAAATGGATTTTACGGTGAGTACAAAAATCCGAATATGTTGGGTGCAGATGTGTGACCACCATTCCCCCAGGCCTTCTGTGTACCTCTGGTGCTCCATGGACAGCCATAGTAATTTTCCTACAATTATTTATAGATGTGCACTATCACTCATGTTGTGATGTGATCTATTAGAATGTGAGGGACTTGAGAGATGCAGCCAAAACTTAATCAATTTTTCAAACACTAAAACCGCAGCAACCTTCTACTTTCTGTCGCTCTGAAACCCACTTGACATAGCAAAATACAATAGAACTGCAGAGAGTGTGAATGTCTCATGATTTCCATTCTGCATACTAAACTGATGCAAGGAGTGTGAGTATATGAATATGTTAGACAATTGAATTCACTTCCAGTGCTTTCAGTCATTGACATTATGTCTGCCTTCTATGCAACTTAGTGTATTATAATTATTCTGTACATTCCCCACCCATAGAAATATGTTTTGGCATTTGTAATGGTTTACAATGTTTGGGCTACTACGCCTAAGGCATTGGCTTGACTGTTTATCTGTGGGCTATCTGGTATTTGGAAACTTTGAAACTCGATGGTTAGGCAATAATCCTCCTACTACAGATCTCAGAGTTCTTTGTCCCACATTGACCTTGCAGAACTCCTTATTGTCTAGTGCAGGGGTCGGCAACCCCTGGCACGCGTGCCAAGAGTGGCACGCGAGGCTTATTCCCCTGGCACGGCAGCGGAGTGCTCACCCAGCAGCTTCGATCGGACCAAACATGGCCGAAACGAAACTGCTATTATTATACTGTGGGGTCTCTTCAGACCCCTGAGTATAATAAGCGGAGCCCCCAGGGAGGTGATCAAACATAAAAAAACAATGTTAACTCACCTTCCCTGGATTCGCAGCGGCTCTGCGCTCTTAAGGCGCTTCTGCCTGACGTAAGAGACTGCTGACAGGGCCTCAGGGGTCACATCCGACATCATTACGCATAATGATGCGACCTGACCCCTGAGACCCAATCAGAGGTCGCTGACGTCAGGGAGAAGCGCCCACACAGCGGCTGCAGAGCTTGGAAAAAGTGAGTAAGGGTGCGTTCACATATGTCCGGCGCAGCTATCAGTTTCCCTCCAGTGTGGTGCACACAAGCTGGAGGGAAACTGATGCCAGGACGGATCCCATAGTTTTCTATGGGATCGGTTCTGGCACAAGAGGCATCAGTTCTGGCGCCATATTTGTGCCTCAGCTGGATGGAAAAACGTTACCTGCAGCGTTTTTCCATCCGGCTTCCTTAAAATTTCATTAGCGCCGGGTGAAGATGGATGCGGCATCACCCAGCTTCTGCACAGTCTATGTACAGTAGTGAAGCCGGTAATTGCCAGCTTCACTACTGTACCTGAGTAAATTGCTCAGGATTGGTTAAAGCTATAAAGAAACACTTGGATTGATTTAAAGATGATAATCTCCTCTTTAAAATGATACCAAGATCACCATGATCGTCCTTAAATATCCTGAGCGATTCGCTAGTGAAAACGATGTTCGGCATTGAAATCCCAATGCAGATCTCAATTCCCGACATCATTTTAACAGTGAATCGCTCTGAATGTGTAAGGTCAATCATGGGGATCTTGGTATCGTTTTAAAGATGAGATTCTCATCTTTAAAATTAATCCAGTTGCATCTTTGTGGCCCTAATAGATCCTTAGAAATGGGGCTCTAAAAGTGTCCCCCCCCTCCTGCCTCAGGCAGCATCTTAGAGCTAAGGAAGGAGGGGGAGGAGGAGCTGCAGAGACAATGATAACTCATCATTGTCTGTGCATAAGCTGCAGATGATGGGGGTAGCAGAGACTTCTGTCCATGTTATCCCCTCTCCTATCAATCAGAGAGCATACTGTACTTTTGCTCTCTGATAGTCACATAGAGGGATAATGTAACACCCCTCTGAGCCTAATCACATAACCAGGAAGTTATTGGAACTGTGACCCAGACATTTACCATCCTCCAGGTCGCAGCACCAAAAGTTTCGCACCAAACACTTACACAACACATGCACAAAGTCACCAATAAAGTTTACATTTTTTCACTGTCCCTGTCCTGTCCATACCTGATCTTTATAGAGTAAAATACGCCGCCCGCCTCTCTAGTGATATCTGTTACACGCTAAAATAATAGTAATAGCAATTATCACTAGTAATTATCACCATAATACCGTGTGCAGGGGCCGCTATGTGACATAATAACGTGTGCAGGGGTCGTCAGACTTACAATTATTGACCGGCACTCCGAGTACCTCAACTTTGATTTTTTTTAATCGAAATCGGCACGCCGAACAAAAAAGGTTGCCTACCCCTGGTCTAGTGTAAGGTTGGTAGAATATCCTATAAGTATATAAGATCACTGCTCTCTTAGTGTACAGCAGGGGTGAGGACCTGTTAATAGAATGGGGGTTCCTTATGTTGATTAAACCTGTTTTGGCTACAGCTAATAGTAGGAATGTAGTGGGTAATATTATGATAAGTAATGGTGATATTTTGGTCACACTTCATGATTATTACAAAGGGGTGTATATCTTTTGTTCTAGTGAATCAGGGGAGTATCTTATTAATTATCTAATGTTCCAATGTCTACGCTTATAGATGACCAGTGAGAGCAGTTGGAGTGCCCCGTAGTATTGGAGGAGACTTTAGCATCTTTCTCTAATGAAAATGTACCTGGGTCGAACTCCCTCCCTGGGGAGTTCTTCAAGAGATATGGGTAGCAATTGTTGCTCAAGGTCCTTGAGGTCTTCAGGTAGGCATATGAATTCTATGAGAGAAGCAATTGTTGCCATATCAAAGCCAGAGAAAGACCATTTTCAGCATGATGCATATTGCTCTATTTCGCTTTTTCCAGTAGATTTAAAAATCCTTGCAAATACGTTGGCTGGATGCCTCATGAGGGTCATTACACAGCTTCTTCATGAGGACCAGTGCAACCTCATGCCGGACAGTTCTATTGTTCTAAATATCCAGAGACGTCTGGCGATCCTCTTTCTCAACTCTGCAAATGTTTTCGATAGCATAGAGTGGGAAAGGTTATGGGTTATGATGCATCATATGGGTTTCAGCCTGAATTTTATATCCTAGGTGTGCTTACTGTATTCACAGGTGACAGCCAGGGAGCGGGCAAATGGGGGTCTCTGGGCCTTGTTTGGGTTATGAAGGGGAACAGATAGGGGAGTTTCCTGTCTTCGTTCCAGCTCACTATCGCTGTGGAGCCCTTTATATGTCTGATTGATGACTCCCCTGCCATTGTGGGTTTCCCTTGTGGTGATTGAGAACAACGTATATTACTTTACATGGGTCACTTGTTCTTGTGTATAAATTATATGGAGCACGCTATAGATCCAATTATCAATGTTATTTCTGAGTTAGATCCGGTCTGCATATAAACTGCATAAAATTTGGGTCCTTCCCTATCTTGGTCCTTTGCTGGCGGGAGTACATCTGGAACTCACTCACTTGTAAATAGTGTGCAAGTTAAAGGGGTTGTCCAGGATATTATAGTATTGCCACAGGAGGCCGGGGAAGGTGAAAAATAAAAAAAAACATACTCCGTGAGTGACGTCCCGTGTCATTTCATTAGGCCGCAGAGGCCTTCCGCTGGAAAACACCGGAGCATGGGTAACAGGTGAGTGTAATGCAAAAGAAACCAAAATGGCTGCCCTTGATAAAATGGCTGCCCATGATAAGCTATTATAGAAGCCAGCTCATAGTAACCTTAATTTCAACTCGGTATGAGATAATGTCTAGATAGACATGAAGCCAGATCAAAGTTCAAACTCTGTTTGAGCTAATGTCTACAATAGACTTAGAAACCAGCTCAGAGGTTCAACTCTGTTTGAGCTAATGTTTACATGGATATAAAACGAGCTTAAAGTTTAACTCTGTATGAGCTAATGTCTACAATAGACTTAGAAGCCAGCTTAAAGATTAACGCTATATGAAGCGTACGTGTCACAAGACATATTCCAATGGGAGTTGGCCCCTTTCACAGGAATGTGAGCTTGGAGACTAGTAAAGCCTTACAGAGGTGTATACACTTCTGTAACCGCCCACTCTATGACCACACAAAGGGTATATAAAGACGGATGATACCCCCTGGCCGATGTTGCAATCCTGATAGCAGTAATTGGGGACGCCTGATGCTGCATGATACCTGTCACAATGGCTTGGTGGTATTTCCTGAAGCTACCCTTATCAGAGTTCATCAATGAAGCTTGGCAGTGTTGTAAGTGTTGATTTAATTACCTGTTGATATACTTTGATATACCTTTTGATATACTTTTAAGTGTTGCAAGTGTTGATTTGATATACCTTCTGATATACTTTTAAGTGCTGGAAGTGTTGATTTGATTACATTCTAATATCTTTTATACTTTTCCTTGTTATAAGACCTTTTTGATATCTTCTTATACTCTTCTTAATAAAATGTTAAGCTCTTGTTGATAGTCCAGTGTTTTATTCTATAACTTTATTCTATTACACGGAATCCAAAGAATCTTTTCCCTTGGCAAAACAGGTGAGTGTGGTTTTTTTTTCACCTTCCCCGGCCTTTTGCCACAGTACTAAAATAACTTCTCAGGCAGCTATGTAAATGATTATAGATGGGGTCTGATTAGATGCTGGGTCTCGCCACAAGAGAGCTAAAAAGTGCTTTCCCTCACTGCCTTAGTTTTTAGGTTCTCCAGGTCTACTTTTGGGCAGTGTACCTCCTGGTGAGATTGTTGACTGCTAAACATGTCTCTACAATGTATTCGAAAAAGTTTTGCCCAGTTGACAGACTTTAAGATGGGGCACATCATTGGACTGAGAGAAGCCCGCAATCTAGGTGGACTAAGTGAAGAAAGAAGGCAGCTTTGTCCTGAATGTTTTGACCCCTGCTTTGAATATAGCGACCTGAAGAAGGATGAGAGAGAGTCACTAATTAATGGCTTAACGGAACATGGTAACGCTTTCCCAGCTGCCTGGTGACTGGGATCTGGGTATAGCGAAAGAAGTGGAGCACCATATCTGATTGACTGATGAGAAGCCTCTCTCTGAGAGATTCTAAAGCTAACAGCAGATGTTGATGGCATATGTGCGGTCTGCTTGATACTAGAGTCATCATAGAATCCAACTTCCTATACACTTCTCCTATTGAGATTGCTTAGAAGAAAAATTGGCATATCTGGATCTGTGTGGATTACTACACTTTGAACAGATGCACAGCCCTTAACCAATACACTACACCCAAGATTGCTGAGGCCTTGGATTGTTTACATGGCAGCCAGTGGTTATTACCAAATTCCCATGAACAAAGATGAACAGGAGAAAACTGCTTTCATATGGGTTTTTCATCCCATTGGGTTTTTCCAGTTTCAGAGGATGCCCCAAAGAGTGACTGGGACCCCTTGCCACTCTCCAAAGGTGCATGTATAAAGGGATGAGAGGCTTCAATTTCAGGGAAGTACTGGTCTACTTGAATGACCTGATGACCCAAAGAGCTCAACCACAGAGGTTTTTCAAGGTACTGGACTGACTGGAATGCGCTGGGCTAAAGTTGTCTCTGCCAAAAGGCTGTGAAATATGTGGGACACATTATCAGCTGGGAAGGAATCTCCACAGACCCAGCCAAAGTGGAAGCTGTATTTAAGTAGCCTAAGCTCACCAAGTTGGGGGAACTCAAGTCTTTTCTAGGATTCAGTGGGTAATACTGCAGATTTATCCCACAGTACTCAAAGACTGCAAAGCCTTTGATAGCGCTCACCCAATGGTATCTTCCCCCAAGGAAACATCTCACTCCACTAAGCCAAGGGTCTACTTCAAGGTTAATGAGTCACTTGGAGAAGGATGGACAGCAGCCTGTGAGGAGGTATTTGAGAAGCTGAAGTCCTGTCTGACAGTCTTCGGCAAGCCATATGTGCTGCATGTGGATGCTTCCAGGAATAGTCCTGCACCAGAATCATGGTGGCTGTCTGCGGTCCGTCTATTACATTACTCAAGGATTAACTCCCAGTGAACACAACTATCAAGCACACCAGCTTGAGTTTCTAGCATTGAAGTGGGCAGTGGTGGAAAAGCTGCTTGATTATCACTATGGTGTACATTTTAAAGTTCAGACTGACAGCAACTCGCTGATATGTGAGGACCACAGTCTGTTGCTACTGGGCACCGGGACCTGCAGCCCCAGCTGTGTATGATTTCTGTTTGAAGTATCGTCCTGGCACCACCAACATTGATGCTGATGCCCTCTCTCACTTACCCAGGCAAACACTGGATAATGGAGAAGAGGCCTGGATAGAGGTCCCTGTTACGGAAATGAAAGCCATGTATCACAGACACCAAGCCAAGACTGTTCCTACAGGAGGTTGAGCTAAATTCTTGGACATTTCAGAGCAAGCTCTACCATCCTCGTTCTGCAAGTTGACTAAGGTGAACACTGAGTCCCTGCCATTATGCTGGCTTGACTGTTGGAGTTTCTAGTAGTAAGAAATGGTTTGCTGTTTCAGGAGACCAAACAACAAAATGATGAGGTCCGAAGACAGCTGTTGCTGCCTGCCCAGTTCAGGGAAATAGTTATGAAGGCTTTGCGTGATGACCATGGACATCTTTGAGTTGAAAAGAAAACTGGTCTTGTTACAGATTGATACTACTAGCCAATGATAGAAGCTGATTATCCCGGCCGAGTATGCAGTATGATGTATCTGCTTGTTGCTCGCCATCATAAGTAGTAAATTTGGCTGCCTGTTTCTTACATTTATGCCTCTGATGAACTGGGTGTTTATCTCAGTAGAAACACGTCAGGAAGGCTACCTATAGCTACATGTGTGAATACTTCAACCAATTATGGGTTGTTACATGTGTGTTTGTGTCTTAGGTAGATCCTTTGCGAGAGTGTAATGTAAGCTCTCGAGTCAGGTGTTGAGCTAGTTTCTGTTCCGGTCTTTTACTGGCCTTCAGTTAGAGTGTGTATGTACTGTCAGTTGCTAATGCTAGGAGGGAGGTACAGTGCTGGCCAAAAGTATTGGCACCCCTGCAATTCTGTCAGATAATACTCAATTTCTTCCAGAAAATGATTGCAATCACAAATGCTTTGGTAATAATATCTTCATTTAATTTGTCTTCAATGGAAAACCACAAAAAGAATTGTCAAAAAGCCAAATTGGATATAATTCCACACCAAACATAAAAAAGGGGGTGGACAAAAGTATTGGCACCCTTTGAAAAATCAGGTCATGCTTCTCTAATTTGTGTAATTAACAGCACCTGTTACTTACCTGTGGCACATAACAGGTGGTGGCAATAACTAAATCACACTTGCAGCCAGTTGAAATGGATTAAAGTTGACTCAACCTGTGTCCTGTGTCCTGTGTGTACCACATTGAGCATGGAGAAAAGAAAGAAGACCAAAGAACTGTCTGAGGACTTGAGAAGCAAAATTGTGAGGAAGCATGAGCAATCTCAAGGCTACAAGTCCATCTCCAAAGACCTGAATGTTCCTGTGTCTACCATGCGCAGTGTCATCAAGAAGTTTAAAGCCCATGGCACTGTGGCTAACCTTCCTAGATGTGGACGGAAAAGAAAAATTGACGGGAGATTTCAACGAAAGATTGTGCGGATGGTGGCTAAAGAACCTCGACTAACATCCAAACAAGTTCTAGCTGCCCTGCAGTCCGAGGGTACAACAGTGTCAACCGGTACTATCCGTCGGCGTCTGAATGAAAAGGGACTCTATGGTAGGATACCCAGGAAGACTCCACTTCTGACCCAGAGACATAAAAAAGCCAGGCTGGAGTTTGCCAAAACTTACCTGAGAAAGCCAAAAACTTTTTGGAAGAATGTTCTCTGGTCAGATGAGACAAAAGTAGAGCTTTTTGGGAAAAAGCATCAACATAGAGTTTACAGGAAAAAAAAAGAGGCCTTCAAAGAAAAGAACACGGTCCCTACAGTCAAACATGGCGGAGGTTCCCTGATGTTTTGGGGTTGCTTTGCTGCCTCTGGCACTGGACTGCTTGACCGTGTGCATGGCATTATGAAGTCTGAAGACTACCAACAAATTTTGCAGCATAATGTAGGGCCCAGTGTGAGAAAGCTGGGTCTCCCTCAGAGGCCATGGGTCTTCCAGCAGGACAATGACCCAAAACACACTTCAAAAAGCACTAGAAAATGGTTTGAGAGAAAGCACTGGAGACTTCTAAAGTGGCCAGCAATGAGTCCAGACCTGAATCCCATAGAACACCTGTGGAGAGATCTCAAAATGGCAGTTTGGAGAAGGCACCCTTCAAATCTCAGGGACCTGGAGAAATTGGCCAAAGAAGAATGGTCTAAAATTCCAGCAGAGCATTGTAAGAAACTCATTGATGGTTACTGGAAGCGGTTGTTCGCAGTTATTTTGTCTAAAGGTTGTGCTACCAAGTATTAGGCTGAGGGTGCCAATACTTTTGTCTGGCCCATTTTTGGAGTTTTGTGTAAAATGATCAATGATTTTACTTTTTTTCATTCTCTTTTGTGTTTTTTCATTGCAAGCAAAATAAATGAAGATATTATTACCAAAGCATTTGTGATTGCAATCATTTTCTGGAAGAAATTGAGTATTATCTGACAGAATTGCAGGGGTGCCAATACTTTTGGCCAGCACTGTATATCTCGACATGTTGTAATGCTAATATACACCTCTAGACCTATATGATCCGCAATAAATTACAGTGGTCACTAACAGGTATTATGTTTTTGTGACCTTTATCACTAGTTCTCCAGCGAGTGTGCACCTATGCTGGATCACTACTGGTTTAAGGGACCGTTTGACCGTTCCAGAACTAATCTTGCTAAACTGATCTTTTTCAGGCTTTTTTTAAGCCAAAGACTTATATATTGTTATCCCTGAGAATAATCACTTTTAGATATATTATTAAAAGTTATATTTTAGTGTACTGTTTTTTTCTTTTTTGATATTCTAATGACGGAAACTGACTTTCATGGTTGCTGCAAGTTTTATACTCTGTGTGTACTAAGAAAGACTTTGCCCACTCAATCAGCTCCTTTGGTCAACATCACCAGCAATGGCCTTCTTGACCTAGTGTACATTGATTTCCTCTGATTTGAGCCTGAAGAGGGCAACGTCAGTAACATACTAGTGGTTACTGACTATTTCACCTATTATGGACTTATTTGAGGTATAATTTACAGTTAAAAGAAAAATTGCAAGAGGCTGACATATTGGCTGAACAGGCTTCTTATCAATCAGGAAGTCGAAACAAGACCTGCTATGACCGCAGATTCTGAGAGCTAGTACTACAATCAGGGGATAGGGTTCTCATTCAACAGTTGAATCTGCATAAAAAGCACAAGATTTCTGATCGTTGGCACCCAGAACCTTATGTAGTGGTGGAAAAGCTGCCTGATGTTCCAGCATACAGTGAAGCCTGGAGGCAGGCCAATTAAGACTTATCATCGCCAACATCTGTTGCCTGTAGGACATAGTATCTGTTTGCAACCCCAACAAGAATATGGAGCTGAGCTGGCCCCCCCAACCTCCTAGCAGAAGCCGATGGTATTGACAAGTGGTAAACCCAGTTAATAACCCTGGAGAAAGTGATAACGAGTCAAGCGACAATTGGGGCCAGACTACAGATGGGTTGACAACACTTGTTCTATCATCAAAGGCAATACAGATTGTTCACATGAAATAACCAATCAAGACGAATCCAATATACTCTGTCCCGTCGGGGGGAGAACTCAGCTTAGGGAGAAGAAACTAGGTCACCCAGTGAAGAAGTGACCGTCATAGAGACTGAGCTTCAACATCAAGAGATAGGGGTTGAGGAGGGGACTCCCACGATACACACTTGCTTCAGATGGGACACTAGGCTGTCCATGATCCTGACCTAGTATGGGGCATTCTACTGAAGCCCCAAGAGTGATATACCCTAATTTTGTTAACATGTGGCCATATTTCACATCTATGCCCTAGTGACCCGGAGGTGATTTATGTATGACTGGTTGTGGAGTTAGTTGAGATGCTTTAACACCAATTTGTCTATTTGTATTTCAGGTGCTAAGTGGTTCCTTCATGCACAGACATTTGCAGTGACTCACCAGGGGAAGAGTGTAACTACTTCAAGAAGCACTTTGTATACAGCAGAAGCTGCAGTTAAAGGGGTTATCCGTTTTGTAAAAAATATTGGTCATATGATAGTATTCCATAATTTAAACAAATCACTAATACATAATATGTTAAATTATGCGCTGTTTGGGGGC
>CAMRHE010001875.1:0-24753 GCA_947044405.1 Leptodactylus fallax | reverse complement strand
AACTACTTTAATACTACCTCCTATGTACAAGAATATAACTACTATAATACTGCTCCTATGTACAAGAATATAACTACTATAATACTGTCCTATGTACAAGAATATAACTACTATAATACTACCTCCTATGTACAAGAATATAACTACTATAATACTGCTCCTATGTACAAGAATATAACTACTATAATACTACCTCCTATGTACAAGAATATAACTACTATAATACTACCTCCTATGTACAAGAATATAACTACTTTAATACTACCTCCTATGTACAAGAATATAACTACTATAATACTGCTCCTATGTACAAGAATATAACTACTATAATACTGCTCCTATGTACAAGAATATAACTACTATAATACTACCTCCTATGTACAAGAATATAACTACTATAATACTGCCCCTATGTACAAGAATATAACTACTATAATACTACTATGTACAAGAATATAACTACTATAATACTGCCCCTATGTACAAGAATATAACTACTATAATACTGCTCCTATGTACAAGAATATAACTACTATAATACTACCTCCTATGTACAAGAATATAACTACTATAATACCGCTGCTATGTACAAGAATATAACTACTATAATACTACTCCTATGTACAAGAATATAACTACTATAATACTGCCCCCTATGTACAAGAATATAACTACTATAATACTACCTCCTATGTACAAGAATATAACTACTATAATACCGCTCCTATGTACAAGAATATAACTACTATAATACTACTCCTATGTACAAGAATATAACTACTATAATACTGTTCCTATGTACAAGAATATAACTACTATAATACTACCTCCTATGTACAAGAATATAACTACTATAATACTGCCCCTATGTACAAGAATATAACTACTATAATACTGCCCCCTATGTACAAGAATATAACTACTATAATACTACTCCTATGTACAAGAATATAACTACTATAATACTGCCTCCTATGTACAAGAATATAACTACTATAAT
Source organism: Leptodactylus fallax (assembly GCA_947044405.1). NCBI lineage: Eukaryota > Metazoa > Chordata > Amphibia > Anura > Leptodactylidae > Leptodactylus > Leptodactylus fallax. Next base: position 23,753 of record CAMRHE010001875.1, on the reverse strand, counting down.
ACTACCTCCTATGTACAAGAATATAACTACTATAATACTGTCCTATGTACAAGAATATAACTACTATAATACTGCTCCTATGTACAAGTATATAACTACTATAATACTGCTCCTATGTACAAGAATATAACTACTATAATACTGCTCCTATGTACAAGAATATAACTACTATAATACTACCTCCTATGTACAAGAATATAACTACTATAATACTACTCCTATGTACAAGAATATAACTACTATAATACTGCTCCTATGTACAAGAATATAACTACTATAATACTACCTCCTATGTACAAGAATATAACTACTATAATACTACCCCTATGTATAAGAATATAACTACTATAATACTAGCACCTATGTACAAGAATATAACTACTATAATACTGCTCCTATGTACAAGAATATAACTACTATAATACTACTACTATGTACAAGAATATAACTACTATAATACTGCTCCTATGTACAAGAATATAACTACTATAATACTACTATGTACAAGAATATAACTACTATAATACTGCCCCTATGTACAAGAATATAACTACTATAATACTGCTCCTATGTACAAGAATATAACTACTATAATACTGCTCCTATGTACAAGAATATAACTACTATAATACTACCTCCTATGTACAAGAATATAACTACTATAATACTGCCCCTATGTACAAGAATATAACTACTATAATACTGCCCCCTTTGTACAAGAATATAACTACTATAATACTACTCCTATGTACAAGAATATAACTACTATAATACTGCCTCCTATGTACAAGAATATAACTACTATAATACTACCTCTTATGTACAAGAATATAACTACTATAATACTACTCCTATGTACAAGAATATAACTACTATAATACTGCTCCTATGTACAAGAATATAACTACTATAATACTACCTCCTATGTACAAGAATATAACTACTATAATACTGCTCCTATGTACAAGAATATAACTACTATAATACTACTACTATGTACAAGAATATAACTACTATAATACTGCTCCTATGTACAAGAATATAACTACTATAATACTACTATGTACAAGAATATAACTACTATAATACTGCCCCTATGTACAGGAATATAACTACTATAATACTGCTCCTATGTACAAGAATATAACTACTATAATACTACCTCCTATGTACAAGAATATAACTACTATAATACTACTCCTATGTACAAGAATATAACTACTATAATACTGCCCCCTATGTACAAGAATATAACTACTATAATACTACCTCCTATGTACAAGAATATAACTACTATAATACCGCTCCTATGTACAAGAATATAACTACTATAATACTACTCCTATGTACAAGAATATAACTACTATAATACTGTTCCTATGTACAAGAATATAACTACTATAATACTACCTCCTATGTACAAGAATATAACTACTATAATACTACCCCTATGTACAAGAATATAACTACTATAATACTGCCCCCTATGTACAAGAATATAACTACTATAATACTACTCCTATGTACAAGAATATAACTACTATAATACTGCCTCCTATGTACAAGAATATAACTACTATAATACTACTTCCTATGTACAAGAATATAACTACTATAATACTACTCCTATGTACAAGAATATAACTACTATAATATTACTCCTATGTACAAGAACATAACTACTATAATACTACTCCTATGTACAAGAATATAACTACTATAATACTGCTCCTATGTACAAGAATATAACTACTATAATACTGCTCCTATGTACAAGAATATAACTACTATAATACTACCTCCTATGTACAAGAATATAACTACTATAATACTGCCCCCTATGTACAAGAATATAACTACTATAATACTGCTATGTACAAGAATATAACTACTATAATACTATTCCTATGTACAAGAATATAACTACTATAATACTGCCCCTATGTACAAGAATATAACTACTATAATACTGCTCCTATGTACAAGAATAAAACTACTATAATACTACCCCCTATGTACAAGAATATAACTACTATAATACTACCTCCTATGTACAAGAATATAACTACTATAATACTGCCCCTATGTACAAGAATATAACTACTATAATACTGCTCCTATGTACAAGAATAAAACTACTATAATACTACCCCCTATGTACAAGAATATAACTACTATAATACTGCTCCTATGTACAAGAATATAACTACTATAATACTGCCCCCTATGTACAAGAATATAACTACTATAATACTGCTATGTACAAGAATATAACTACTATAATACTATTCCTATGTACAAGAATATAACTACTATAATACTGCCCCCTATGTACAAGAATATAACTACTATACTACTGCCCCCTGTAGACCCCCTGAGTCCTGTGTAATGTGGTGTCTTCTTGTGTGACCTCTGATGATAACGTATCTCTGTTTTTTATAACTCATAGGGGAGACCCATATAAAGATTAGGGGATCTATTACCACTCCGGCGTTACTAATGCGACCTTCGCTCTGGGCCAATGTAACCGTCCCGGCTTCTATTTCACAGAATGATTTAGTGCAGCGCTATCGAGGCCTCGGAGCTCATGCGGATTATATCTTGGTTGGAAAAGGGGGGGGGGGGGGGGCAACAGATGAGAAATCCATCTTGGAGGCAGCAGCACATAGAGGGGTCTGTGCCAGGCGGGATCTGCTGCTCTCAGGGTGTCATCGTGTTACCCACACTTTTTTCCACCTGTGGATATGGAGAAACGGTAATAGCAAATTATCACACAACAGCGGGGGGCATGCGGAATAGCTGGGGCAGCAGTACTGAACATTTCTCCATAGATCTGAAAATTACAACATACAGCTTGACAGGACCATGCAGATTATAAACTCTTCAGGATCTGTGGAGAGCTGGGTACTGAACGTAGAAGGATGTAATAACAGATGAACAAAATTCACAATATAATAACCCCCAGAGTTGCCACTTGGCTGAGAACCGCACAAGCCGTCACTAGCACTATATGTACGGTCACCTGACTACTATATCCAGACGCACATCTAAGCTCTGCTCAATTTGGCTTCAGAAATTAGGAATCCTGGCAGATTTACCAACCCCAAAACTGATCCCAGACACCCTAAATACATTTAGAGCGCAGGCCAGAGCCCTACATGCAGTCACAAGTCCCATATTCACACCTACCTCAGGGTGTCTGATGGAGGACGGAAACAATGGAGAAACAGACGGCTAGAATAGGGGACGCCGGTGACTATAATGGGGGCCATTGGGTGTGACGCAGGTGTGAACCGAGCCTAGATTATAGCCCAGACCAGGCCTTAACCAGACATTTCAGTGACACATAGGGTCTTAGTGTTTTTTTTATTTTTGTGGGTTTTTTTTTTTTTTTTAAATATCTGGATAAATGTAGAAAAATGGGAGGAAACCTCTCTGTTTTTGTACATTTTTAGCTTTTTTTTTTATTTTTTTTAATAGCATAAAATGATACAATTTTTTTAGTTTTCAATCTCCATTATGTAGATATTTTATGTAGGTGACGCGCAGTGGGATGTGCGCTTGCTGGTGCCAATCTGTTTTTTATCTTAGTTTTTACATGTTGTGCCTATAATACGGCCTCTGATGGGGAAAAGACCCCAGAAAAGAGCTGCTGGGGCAACCTGACAAAAACTATATATGACTGGGTGACCAGCATGACGGAGGCTAAAAATAGGGTTACTGTCTCCAAGATACACAGTCACAGATACTGCCTGACATTGCTATTGGATAACTGATGATACGGGACATTGGCCCGGGGTAACGGGTGCTGCGGGACACCGGCACAGGGTAACAGGTGCTGCGGGACACCGGCCCAGGGTAACAGGTGCTGCGGGACACCGGCACAGGGTAACAGGTGCTGCGGGACACCGGCACAGGGTAACAGGTGCTGCGGGACACCGGCCCAGGGTGAAGGGTGCTGCAGGGCACCGGCACAGGGTAACAGGTGCTGCGGGACACCGGCACAGGGTGAAGGGTGCTGCGGGACACCGGCACAGGGTGAAGGGTGCTGCGGGGCACCGGCACAGGGTAACAGGTGCTGCGGGACACCGGCACAGGGTGAAGGGTGCTGCGGGACACCGGCACAGGGTGAAGGGTGCTGCGGGACACCGGCACAGGGTAACAGGTGCTGCGGGACACCGGCACAGGGTGGGGGGCTGCGGGACACCGGCACAGGGTGACGGGTGCTGCGGGACACCGGCACAGGGTAACAGGTGCTGCGGGACACCGGCACAGGGTGAAGGGTGCTGCGGGACACCGGCACAGGGTAACAGGTGCTGCGGGACACCGGCACAGGGTGAAGGGTGCTGCGGGACACCGGCACAGGGTGACAGGTGCTGCGGGACACCGGCACAGGGTAACAGGTGCTGCGGGACACCGGCACAGGGTGAAGGGTGCTGCGGGACACCGGCACAGGGTGAAGGGTGCTGCGGGACACCGGCACAGGGTGAAGGGTGCTGCGGGACACCGGCACAGGGGGTGGGGGCGGGGTAACAGGTGCTGCGGGACACCGGCACAGGGTGAAGGGTGCTGCGGGACACCGGCACAGGGTAACAGGTGCTGCGGGACACCGGCACAGGGTAACAGGTGCTGCGGGACACCGGCACAGGGTGAAGGGTGCTGCGGGACACCGACACAGGGTAACAGGTGCTGCGGGACACCGGCACAGGGTGGGGTGCTGCGGGCACCGGCCGGGTAACAGGTGCTGCGGGACACCGGCACAGGGTAACAGGTGCTGCGGGACACTGGCACAGGGTGAAGGGTGCTGCGGGACACCGACACAGGGTGAAGGGTGCTGCGGGACACCAGCACAGGGTGAAGGGTGCTGCGGGACACCGGGGGTAACAGGTGCTGCGGGACACGCACAGGGTGAAGGGTGCTGCGGGACACCGGCAGGGCCCCGGCGTGCTGCGGGACACTGGCCCAGGGTGAAGGGTGCTGGCCCCGGGACACCAGCACAGGGTGAAGGGTGATGAGGGACACCGGCACAGGGTGAAGGGTGATGAGGGACACTGGCCCAGGATGAAGGGTGATGAGGGACACCAGCCCAGGGTAAAAGGTGCTGCGGGACACCGGCACAGGGTAACAGGTGCTGCGGGACACCGGCACAGGGTAAAGGGTGCTGCGGGACATCGGCACAGGGTGAAGGGTGCTGCAGGACACCGGCACAGGGTGAAGGGTGCTGCGGGACACCGGCACAGGGTGAAGGGTGATGAGGGACACCGGCCCATGATGAAGGGTGATGAGGGACACCGGCCCAGGGTGAAGGGTGCTGCGGGACACCGGCACAGGGTGAAGGGTGCTGCGGGACACCGGCACAGGGTGAAGGGTGCTGCAGGGCATACTTCCTTTGCAGGTACACTTCACTGGCATGCAGAGCTGCATTTACAACACTGCTGACTTGCTGTTAGCTCTCAGGTTGTATGTCCCTCTGCATCCTTTATAGAACATGCTCTGGTGGATCTAGTCAAGGACTCTAACTGTACAACACTACATCTCCCACAATGCAATGAAGCCAAGAACTGCAGGATCTCAGTATAGAGATGTGTATATGAGCACTCTGCTGAAGTGCAGGACCTGTGCTGCCCCCACTGGACACATGTGTTATTACATGACTCACCCCCTTGAATCCCTGACTTGGATTTTCTTCCATAGTTCCTCTCCGCCGGTGGTCCTCCCCCATAGAGAGCTGCGACCAGAGCAGCAGTGGACGGCACGGTCCCTTCTTCCTTACAGCTATCTGATCATGTTTCCTAACTTAGTCCTGCTCACACAGCTGAGGGTTTGTTACAATGTAGTAGTGTGAAATTAATATGTTGGGCTATGTGAGCCCCCCTTCCATTCAACTCCACTCACTTTTTTTGCGCTTTTAAAAAGTCAGATGAGAAACTGGCGAAACTGCAAAAAGTCGCACATTTTTATGCAAATATGGATTGTACCAAAAATTGTGATTTTTTTTTTTTTGACACTAGTAAATGGAATGCATAGATTAGTAAAGTCTTATAGGAAGTGGCAGAACTTCTCATTATATAGTAAGTTCACGTCATGTACAGAAGACAGGACCGCCCCTTTAATACACAGACGTCTATAGAAAGTGACGGAGTCCATTGGGAGGCACAATGGCGCACATCTGGGAGGCATCTCGCACCCTCCTTGTCTGTTTCTTATTTCTACCTGGAAATCTTCTCTGTTTCACAAATATTTCTCAGACTTTTTCTTCTAGTTGAAGATGGCAGCTTATTTATCAGAGCCGTCAGAGCGACATCAGAAACAATGCGCAGCGCCATCCATTACTGCACATGGATAATAAATAATGTGAGGGCGCCGGCGGCTGGCACTGGCCAAGCAGCAAGAAAAATGAGAGAAGTGAAGTGTTTATGTCACTTCCAGCGGAGCGGAGTCTCCTGGCGCGGGGCCAGAGGAGGAGAAGTGAGACATTCGGCTCCTCGGCCTGTTAATGTCCAGAGTGTGCTTTGGCAGCCGGAGCAGGAGATGTGCAGACAGCGGGCAGCAGAGGGCGGCCAGGTAGACATTAGCACATGGACAGCGGGAACATCGTCCACCTGGACCCTTATTTATGTGGCTATTAACACTGGTTAGGCGGCAATCATGTCACAGCTCACACAGTTGTGAAGTATTTTGTCGCCGGGCTCTTGGATGCTTCACGCCCTCCACTGCCGGCCCCTGCTGGCTGCATTCAGTCCCCTCATTTACAGATTGGTCCCTGGAAAAATTTCTCACCCTCAAATGGCATGAAGTGGCTAAAACAACGGGATCCGACCTGTCATGGGTTGAGGATTTCTTTCTATGTGTATGCCCCTTTAACAACCAGTATCCTACTAGGGAAAAGTGATATAATGCTGGTGATAACGGGAAGGATGGGGCAAGTTCTAGCTGTTGGAAGGGCTCAGAATGGGCGTGGGCCCTCAGGAGACACCAATGACGACTATCAGACTACCCTACATGGGGTTATTTTTGTTGCATGCCCATTTTCAGACCATGGGGTGCTGTACTATTGGGCTTTCTGTGCACCATGGGGTACAGTTCCATCAGTGTTTTGGGTCGGAGGCTGAGGGCACGGGGCCGACATCTCTTAATGTTATGTTTGTGTATGTTCAGGCAGCAGCAATAAATAGTCACATAGGATAAGATCAGATGAGTAGGAGGAATGCGACAAACAAGCCGCTCCCCGGGGACGGGAGGCCAAGCGGAGTCACTCTGGGACATGCTGACTACAGGGGCATCTGGCCCTGAAACCAGAGCCCCTGAAATGATGAGATGGAATAAAATAGCGTACATGTCGATCCCAGCCGCTCGGCCATTGTGCGGTGGGATCAGGTTTCCTGTATCCAGGCCGCCTGCCCCTCACTCATCAACACATACGGCTCATGGAATCTTCCATGGGACCCCGGAGCCCGCAGAGGGACACGGCCCTCGTCTCCCGGCAGGGGTCATAATCCTAAAATGAATGCTTTTTCCCCAGATGAAAGCCCCTTAGGAAGAGGGAAGACAAAGTAATCCCCAACATCTTCATGCCACGTCTGCCGGACCATTTATCATTCTAGTAAGAACCGGCCCATAGCGAGTGATATTGTGAGAAAGATGGTAAAGATACCCAGAGAGCCGAGGACGGGCAAGCCAAACATAACGGGCACAATAGCGCCACGTAATGGCAGGCGAAGGGTCCGCGTTAGCTCACTGGTCTTGCCTCTCACAACTTTCTTATCTGATTTAAGGTGTGAAGCGTATTACAATATCAGCCCCTGACGGTCAGTAGTTTATTACCCCAGTCCCTGACGGTCAGTAGTTTATTACCCCAGTCCCTGCCGGTCAGTAGTTTATTACCCCAGCCCCTGACGGTCAGTAGTTTATTACCCCAGTCCCTGCCGGTCAGTAGTTTATTACCCCAGCCCCTGACGGTCAGTAGTTTATTACCCCAGTCCCTGCCGGTCAGTAGTTTATTACCCCAGTCCCTGACGGTCAGTAATTTATTAGCCCTGTCCCCAGTCCCTGCCGGTCAGTAGTTTATTACCCCAGACCCTGACGGTCAGTAGTTTATTACCCCAGTCCTGACGGTCAGTAGTTTATTACCCCAGTCCTGACGGTCAGTAGTTTATTACCCCAGTCCTGACGGTCAGTAGTTTATTACCCCAGTCCTGACGGTCAGTAGTTTATTACCCCAGTCCCTGACGGTCAGTAGTTTATTACCCCAGTCCCTGCCGGTCAGTAGTTTATTACCCCAGCCCCTGACGGTCAGTAGTTTATTACCCCAGTCCTGCGGTCGTAGTTTATTACCCCAGTCCTGCCGGTCAGTAGTTTATTACCCCAGCCCCTGACGGTCAGTAGTTTATTACCCCAGTCCTGCCGGTCAGTAGTTTATTACCCCAGCCCCTGACGGTCAGTAGTTTATTACCCCAGTCCCTGCCGGTCAGTAATTTATTACCCCTGTCCCTGACGGTCAGTAGTTTATTACCCCAGTCCTGACGGTCAGTAGTTTATTACCCCAGTCCTGACGGTCAGTAGTTTATTACCCCAGTCCTGACGGTCAGTAGTTTATTACCCCAGTCCTGACGGTCAGTAGTTTATTACCCCAGTCCCTGACGGTCAGTAGTTTATTAGCCCAGTCCCTGACGGTCAGTAGTTTATTACCCCAGTCCTGACGGTCAGTAGTTTATTACCCCAGTCCTGACGGTCAGTAGTTTATTACCCCAGTCCTGACGGTCAGTAGTTTATTACCCCAGTCCTGACGGTCAGTAGTTTATTACCCCAGTCCTGACGGTCAGTAGTTTATTACCCCAGTCCTGCCGGTCAGTAGTTTATTACCCCAGTCCTGACGGTCAGTAGTTTATTACCCCAGTCCTGCCGGTCAGTAGTTTATTACCCCAGTCCTGACGGTCAGTAGTTTATTACCCTAGTCCTGACGGTCAGTAGTTTATTACCCCAGTCCTGATGGTCAGTAGTTTATTACCCCAGTCCTGACGGTCAGTAGTTTATTACCCCAGTCCTGCCGGTCAGTAGTTTATTACCCCAGTCCCTGACAGTCAGTAGTTTATTACCCCAGTCCCTGACGGTCAGTAGTTTATTACCCCAGTCCTGACGGTCAGTAGTTTATTACCCCAGTCCCTGACGGTCAGTAGTTTATTACCCCAGTCCTGATGTTCAGTAGTTTATTACCCCAGCCCCTGACGGTCAGTAGTTTATTACCCCAGTCCCTGCCGGTCAGTAGTTTATTACCCCAGTCCCTGCCGGTCAGTAGTTTATTACCCCAGTCCCTGACAGTCAGTAGTTTATTACCCCAGTCCTGATGTTCAGTAGTTTATTACCCCAGCCCCTGATGGTCAGTAGTTTATTACCCCAGTCCTGATGTTCAGTAGTTTATTACCCCAGTCCCTGACGGTCAGTAGTTTATTAACCCAGTCCCTGCCGGTCAGTAGTTTATTACCCCAGTCCCTGACGGTCAGTAGTTTATTACCCCAGTCCCTGACGGTCAGTAATTTATTACCCCAGTCCTGATGTTCAGTAGTTTATTACCCCAGTCCCTGCCGGTCAGTAGTTTATTACCCCAGTCCCTGCCGGTCAGTAGTTTATTACCCCAGCCCCTGACGGTCAGTAGTTTATTACCCCAGTCCTGATGTTCAGTAGTTTATTACCCCAGTCCTGATGTTCAGTAGTTTATTACCCCAGTCCCTGCCGGTCAGTAGTTTATTACCCCAGTCCCTGATGGTCAGTAGTTTATTACCCCAGTCCCTGACGGTCAGTAGTTTATTACCCCAGTCCTGATGTTCAGTAGTTTATTACCCCAGTCCGTGACGGTCAGTAGTTTATTACCCCAGTCCTGATGTTCAGTAGTTTCGTGCCCCATTCCTCAGTGCCCATTTCCTGGAGTTTGGTGGTTAGATGCCCCGATACTGTTCCCAGTAGACTCAGTCATGGCTCCTTGTATTTGGATGCCCTCAGACGTTACTTGGCTCTGGGCTTTATCAGTACTGTGCTCGGACTGTGCTAATAATCCATTAGACTACATGCACACGTGTGCCGTCTAGGGGTGAGTAAAAACGGGACGGATTGGTATCTGTGTGCCATCCTTGGCGTTTGCTGACCCCTTATATTGAAACTGAGTTGACAGAGCCACAACTGCAGACAGGTAGAGGACATGCTACATATTTTGCAGCTCTTCAATTCGGACACACAGCCACAAAAACTATGGTGGTGTGTATGAGCCCGCCGAAATGTATGGGTCCGCAATGGTGGATGGATTGTGGCCTCATGGTGGAGCATATATAAGATGCGGGGTCACCTGACCCAGCAGACAAGATCAGAGGGGCTACTGCAGTAGACAATGCCTATAAGTTAAGCATCGCTCCTGGGCCCCTTCCTCCAGGAGCCAGTGTGGACACACAAGGGACAATATTTCACAGCAGACAAAGGTGATGACAAGGGACAATTTAGTGCCTAGGTTAGCTCTTAAGTGAGACATAGTGTTGTAATTACACGCTCTGCCTCCTCCTCTCAGATAAGGGACAACCTCTGAGGCTTTTTATAGCTTCAACCTGGCTCCTTCCAAGTTCTAAGAAAACATCTGATGTCTTCAGTCACACAGCAGAGGATTCCTGGCCAGTATCAGTAAGGAGGCCTCAGAGGGGCGATAATTAGGAGATAATCGGGGGCCCCTGTGGTGACTACTGAATCCCATAGATAAGAGATCTGTCCTATCAGTCCTGCAGGATATACATGGCAGCCAGGACTGCAGAGCACACAAAAGTTCTCCCCCTTGGATGAGCTTACTTGTGACCTGACGGCATTCCCGTGTGTACACGCTCCTATTATATAGCACTGGTCAGATCTGTTCTCTTGTATATGTGCCAGTCAGGGGTGCAGGCAGGCCGAATGGCGGTGGCATCCACACTAGAAAGGGTTGTGGACCACATAAATCTGTAAGCATGAGTGTGCGATGCCTCTGAAGTCCAGAGAGTTGGGGCTGCAGGTGACCGTCCTATCTATACTGCCCCAGGGTTATAAACTGCGGGTTCATTGGTCAGCCGGGGGTTAATCTCTACCATTTACACCACAGAACATACCAATAAGAGCGCGCGTCACTGGTCCTGCTGGTTCCCAGCCCGAGGCTGTGCTGTTTCATGTGTCTTAGTCATGGAACATGTAGCAGCAGACGGTGGGCGCAGCTCACACACTGGTAGAATTCACACCTCCCCGCTCCCAGTGTGCCCATATCCTCCCCATAAAATGCACCAGCCACCGGCTCGAAGAACCAGGCAATGATGAGAAGCTGGAGGTGACAGCAGGACCTCTGGCCTCGCCGGGGCACTCAGAGCTGCCGATTACGTGCCATTTCCTGACCTGTAAATCAGAACTTCCCCTATGAGCTGATCCATAAAACCTGCAAGGTGTAAGCGTAGGGGGGTAATGGGGCAATGTGCGCGGGTGCGAGCCACTAATTGTCCTCTGTACTCCCTCATTACACAGAGCGCCTCAGCACTGCGGCCTGGCCAATACTGGGAGGTAACGGATAAATATATGGCTCAGTAACTCTGTAATAGACTTGGAGGCCTAGAATTCTGAGCTGAAAAGTGACAAAATACATGGAGGGAACTACAACTGTCTGATACAGAGCTCCAAATCCCCTGCGTCCCTATACACAGTCATATAGGTCAAGGATACAATTCTGGCTACCTACAGTATCCACAAGGGGGAGCTCACTACATACAGATTATACAGTCACCACTAGAGGAAGCTCTCTACATACAGATTATACAGTCACCACTAGGAGGAGCTCACTACATACAGATTATACAGTCACCACTAGAGGGAGCTCACTACATACAGATTATACAGTCACCACTAGAGGGAGCTCACTACATACAGGTTATACAGTCACCACTAGGAGGAGCTCACTACATACAGATTATACAGTCACCACTAGAGGGAGCTCACTACATACAGATTATACAGTCACCACTAGGGGGAGCTCACTACATACAGATTATACAGTCACCACTAGGGGGAGCTCACTACATACAGATTATACAGTCACCACTAGAGGGAGCTCACTACATACAGATTATACAGTCACCACTAGGGGGAGCTCACTACATACAGGTTATACAGTCACCACTAGGAGGAGCTCACTACATACAGATTATACAGTCACCACTAGAGGGAGCTCACTACATACAGATTATACAGTCACCACTAGGGGGAGCTCACTACATACTGATTATACAGTCACCACTAGGAGGAGCTCACTACATACAGATTATACAGTCACCACTAGGGGGAGCTCACTACATACAGATTATACAGTCACCACTAGGGGGAGCTCACTACATACAGATTATACAGTCACCACTAGGAGGAGCTCACTACATACAGATTATACAGTCACCACTAGGGGGAGCTCACTACATACAGATTATACAGCCACCACTAGAGGGAGCTCACTACATACAGATTATACAGTCACCACTAGGGGGAGCTCACTACATACAGATTATACAGTCACCACTAGGGGGAGCTCACTACATACAGATTATACAGTCACCACTAGAGAGAGCTCACTACATACAGATTATACAGTCACCACTAGGGGGAGCTCACTACATACAGGTTATACAGTCACCACTAGGAGGAGCTCACTACATACAGATTATACAGTCACCACTAGAGGGAGCTCACTACATACAGATTATACAGTCACCACTAGGGGGAGCTCACTACATACAGATTATACAGTCACCACTAGGGGGAGCTCTCTACATACAGATTATACAGTCACCACTAGGAGGAGCTCACTACATACAGATTATACAGTCACCACTAGGGGGAGCTCACTACATACAGATTATACAGTCACCACTAGAGGGAGCTCACTACATACAGATTATACAGTCACCACTAGGGGGAGCTCACTACATACTGATTATACAGTCACCACTAGGAGGAGCTCACTACATACAGATTATACAGTCACCACTAGGGGGAGCTCACTACATACAGATTATACAGTCACCACTAGGGGGAGCTCACTACATACAGATTATACAGTCACCACTAGGAGGAGCTCACTACATACAGATTATACAGTCACCACTAGGGGGAGCTCACTACATACAGATTATACAGCCACCACTAGAGGGAGCTCACTACATACAGATTATACAGTCACCACTAGGGGGAGCTCACTACATACAGATTATACAGTCACCACTAGGGGGAGCTCACTCATACAGATTATACAGTCACCACTAGAGAGAGCTCACTACATACAGATTATACAGTCACCACTAGGGGAGCTCACTACATACAGGTTATACAGTCACCACTAGGAGGAGCTCACTACATACAGATTATACAGTCACCACTAGAGGGAGCTCACTACATACAGATTATACAGTCACCACTAGGGGGAGCTCACTACATACAGATTATACAGTCACCACTAGGGGGAGCTCTCTACATACAGATTATACAGTCACCACTAGGAGGAGCTCACTACATACAGATTATACAGTCACCACTAGGGGGAGCTCACTACAAACAGGTTATACAGTCACCACTAGGAGGAGCTCACTACATACAGATTATACAGTCACCACTAGGAGGAGCTCACTACATACAGATTATACGGTCACCACTAGAGGGAGCTCACTACATACAGATTATACAGTCACCACTAGGGGAGCTCACTACATACAGGTTATACAGTCACCACTAGGAGGAGCTCACTACATACAGATTATACAGTCACCACTAGAGGGAGCTCACTACATACAGATTATACAGTCACCACTAGGGGGAGCTCACTACATACAGATTATACAGTCACCACTAGAGGGAGCTCACTACATACAGATTATACAGTCACCACTAGGGGGAGCTCACTACATACTGATTATACAGTCACCACTAGGAGGAGCTCACTACATACAGATTATACAGTCACCACTAGGGGGAGCTCACTACATACAGATTATACAGTCACCACTAGGGGGAGCTCACTACATACAGATTATACAGTCACCACTAGGAGGAGCTCACTACATACAGATTATACAGTCACCACTAGGGGGAGCTCACTACATACAGATTATACAGCCACCACTAGAGAGAGCTCACTACATACAGATTATACAGTCACCACTAGGGGGAGCTCACTACATACAGATTATACAGTCACCACTAGGGCGAGCTCACTACATACAGGTTATACAGTCACCACTAGGAGGAGCTCACTACATACAGATTATACAGTCACCACTAGAGGGAGCTCACTACATACAGATTATACAGTCACCACTAGGGGGAGCTCACTACATACAGATTATACAGTCACCACTAGGGGGAGCTCACTACATACAGATTATACAGTCACCACTAGGGGGAGCTCTCTACATACAGATTATACAGTCACCACTAGGAGGAGCTCACTACATACAGATTATACAGTCACCACTAGGGGGAGCTCACTACAAACAGGTTATACAGTCACCACTAGGGGGAGCTCACTACATACAGATTATACAGTCACCACTAGGAGGAGCTCACTACATACAGATTATACAGTCACCACTAGAGGGAGCTCACTACATACAGATTATACAGTCACCACTAGGGGGAGCTCACTACATACTGATTATACAGTCACCACTAGGAGGAGCTCACTACATACAGATTATACAGTCACCACTAGGGGGAGCTCACTACATACAGATTATACAGTCACCACTAGGGGGAGCTCACTACATACAGATTATACAGTCACCACTAGGAGGAGCTCACTACATACAGATTATACAGTCACCACTAGGGGGAGCTCACTACATACAGATTATACAGCCACCACTAGAGAGAGCTCACTACATACAGATTATACAGTCACCACTAGGGGGAGCTCACTACATACAGATTATACAGTCACCACTAGGGGGAGCTCACTACATACAGGTTATACAGTCACCACTAGGAGGAGCTCACTACATACAGATTATACAGTCACCACTAGAGGGAGCTCACTACATACAGATTATACAGTCACCACTAGGGGGAGCTCACTACATACAGATTATACAGTCACCACTAGAGGGAGCTCACTACATACAGATTATACAGTCACCACTAGGGGGAGCTCACTACATACAGATTATACAGTCACCACTAGGGGGAGCTCACTACATACAGATTATACAGTCACCACTAGGAGGAGCTCACTACATACAGATTATACAGTCACCACTAGAGGGAGCTCACTACATACAGATTATACAGTCACCACTAGGGGGAGCTCACTACATACAGATTATACAGTCACCACTAGGAGGAGCTCACTACATACAGATTATACAGTCACCACTAGGGGGAGCTCACTACATACAGATTATACAGTCACCACTAGGGGGAGCTCACTACATACAGATTATACAGTCACCACTAGAGGGAGCTCACTACATACAGATTATACAGTCACCACTAGGGGGAGCTCACTACATACAGATTATACAGTCACCACTAGGGGGAGCTCACTACATACAGATTATACAGTCACCACTAGAGAGAGCTCACTACATACAGATTATACAGTCACCACTAGGGGGAGCTCACTACATACAGGTTATACAGTCACCACTAGGAGGAGCTCACTACATACAGATTATACAGTCACCACTAGAGGGAGCTCACTACATACAGATTATACAGTCACCACTAGGGGGAGCTCACTACATACAGATTATACAGTCACCACTAGGGGGAGCTCTCTACATACAGATTATACAGTCACCACTAGGAGGAGCTCACTACATACAGATTATACAGTCACCACTAGGGGGAGCTCACTACAAACAGGTTATACAGTCACCACTAGGAGGAGCTCACTACATACAGATTATACAGTCACCACTAGGAGGAGCTCACTACATACAGATTATACGGTCACCACTAGAGGGAGCTCACTACATACAGATTATACAGTCACCACTAGGGGGAGCTCACTACATACAGGTTATACAGTCACCACTAGGAGGAGCTCACTACATACAGATTATACAGTCACCACTAGAGGGAGCTCACTACATACAGATTATACAGTCACCACTAGGGGGAGCTCACTACATACAGATTATACAGTCACCACTAGAGGGAGCTCACTACATACAGATTATACAGTCACCACTAGGGGGAGCTCACTACATACTGATTATACAGTCACCACTAGGAGGAGCTCACTACATACAGATTATACAGTCACCACTAGGGGGAGCTCACTACATACAGATTATACAGTCACCACTAGGGGGAGCTCACTACATACAGATTATACAGTCACCACTAGGAGGAGCTCACTACATACAGATTATACAGTCACCACTAGGGGGAGCTCACTACATACAGATTATACAGCCACCACTAGAGAGAGCTCACTACATACAGATTATACAGTCACCACTAGGGGGAGCTCACTACATACAGATTATACAGTCACCACTAGGGGGAGCTCACTACATACAGGTTATACAGTCACCACTAGGAGGAGCTCACTACATACAGATTATACAGTCACCACTAGAGGGAGCTCACTACATACAGATTATACAGTCACCACTAGGGGGAGCTCACTACATACAGATTATACAGTCACCACTAGGGGGAGCTCACTACATACAGATTATACAGTCACCACTAGGAGGAGCTCACTACATACAGATTATACAGTCACCACTAGAGGGAGCTCACTACATACAGATTATACAGTCACCACTAGGGGGAGCTCACTACATAGATTATACAGTCACCACTAGGGGGAGCTCACTACATACAGATTATACAGTCACCACTAGAGGGAGCTCACTACATACAGATTATACAGTCACCACTAGAGGGAGCTCACTACATACAGATTATACAGTCACCACTAGGAGGAGCTCACTACATACAGGTTATACAGTCACCACTAGGAGGAGCTCACTACATACAGATTATACAGTCACCACTAGGAGGAGCTCACTACATACAGATTATACAGTCACCACTAGAGGGAGCTCACTACATACAGATTATACAGTCACCACTAGGGGGAGCTCACTACATACAGATTATACAGTCACCACTAGGGGGAGCTCTCTACATACAGATTATACAGTCACCACTAGGAGGAGCTCACTACATACAGATTATACAGTCACCACTAGGGGGAGCTCACTACAAACAGGTTATACAGTCACCACTAGGAGGAGCTCACTACATACAGATTATACAGTCACCACTAGAGGGAGCTCACTACATACAGATTATACAGTCACCACTAGGGGGAGCTCACTACATACAGATTATACAGTCACCACTAGGAGGAGCTCACTACATACAGATTATACAGTCACCACTAGAGGGAGCTCACTACATACAGATTATACAGTCACCACTAGGGGGAGCTCACTACATACAGATTATACAGTCACCACTAGGAGGAGCTCACTACATACAGATTATACAGTCACCACTAGGGGGAGCTCACTACATACAGATTATACAGTCACCGCTAGAGGGAGCTCACTACATACAGATTATACAGTCACCACTAGGGGGAGCTCACTACATACAGATTATACAGTCACCACTAGGAGGAGCTCACTACATACAGATTATACAGTCACCACTAGAGGGAGCTCACTACATACAGATTATACAGTCACCACTAGGAGGAGCTCACTACATACAGATTATACAGTCACCACTAGGAGGAGCTCACTACATACAGATTATACAGTCACCACTAGGAGGAGCTCACTACATACAGATTATACAGTCACCACTAGAGGGAGCTCACTACATACAGATTATACAGTCACCACTAGGGGAAACTCACTACATACAGATTATACAGTCACCACTAGAGGGAGCTCACTACATACAGATTATACAGTCACCACTAGAGGGAGCTCACTACATACAGATTATACAGTCACCACTAGGAGGAGCTCACTACATACAGATTATACAGCCACCACTAGGGGGAGCTCACTACATACAGATTATACAGTCACCACTAGAGGGAGCTCACTACATACAGATTACACAGTTTCCACTTGGAGGAGCTCACTACATACAGATTATACAGTCACCACTAGAGGGAGCTCACTACATACAGATTATACAGTCACAACTAGTAGGAGCTCACTACATACAGATTATACAGTCACCACTAGGGGGAGCTCACTACATACAGATTATACAGTCACGACTAGGAGGAGCTCACTACATACAGATTATACAGTCACCACTAGAGGGAGCTCACTACATACAGATTATACAGTCACCACTAGGGGGAGCTCACTACATGCAGATTATACAGTCACCACTAGGGGGAGCTCACTACATACAGATTATACAGTCACCACTAGGGGAAACTCACTACATACAGATTATACAGTCACCACTAGAGGGAGCTCACTACATACAGATTATACAGTCACCACTAGAGGGAGCTCACTACATACAGATTATACAGTCACCACTAGGAGGAGCTCACTACATACAGATTATACAGCCACCACTAGGGGGAGCTCACTACATACAGATTATACAGTCACCACTAGAGGGAGCTCACTACATACAGATTACACAGTTTCCACTTGGAGGAGCTCACTACATACAGATTATACAGTCACCACTAGAGGGAGCTCACTACATACAGATTATACAGTCACAACTAGTAGGAGCTCACTACATACAGATTATACAGTCACCACTAGGGGGAGCTCACTACATACAGATTATACAGTCACGACTAGGAGGAGCTCACTACATACAGATTATACAGTCACCACTAGAGGGAGCTCACTACATACAGATTATACAGTCACCACTAGGGGGAGCTCACTACATGCAGATTATACAGTCACCACTAGGGGGAGCTCACTACATACAGATTATACAGTCACCACTAGGAGGAGCTCACTACATACAGATTATACAGTCACCACTAGAGGGAGCTCACTACATACAGATTATACAGTCACCACTAGCGGGAGATCACTACATACAGATTATACAGTCACCACTAGGAGGAACTCACTACATACAGATTATACAGTGACCACTAGAGAGAGCTCACTACATACAGATTATACAGTCACCACTAGAGGGAGCTCACTACATACAGATTATACAGTCACCACTAGGGGGAGCTCACTACATACAGATTATACAGTCACCACTAGGGGGAGCTCACTACATACAGATTATACAGTCACCACTAGAGGGAGCTCACTACATACAGATTATACAGTCACCACTAGGGGGAGCTCACTACATACAGATTATACAGTTTCCACTTGGAGGAGCTCACTACATACAGATTATACAGTCACCACTACATACAGATTATACAGTCACAACTAGTAGGAGCTCACTACATACAGATTATACAGTCACCACTAGGAGGAGCTCACTACATACAGATTATACAGTCACCACTAGAGGGAGCTCACTACATACAGGTTATATAGTCACCACTAGAGGGAGCTCACTACATACAGATTATACAGTCACCACTAGGGGGAGCTCACTACATACAGATTATACAGTCACCACTAGGAGCAGCTCACTACATACAGATTATACAGTCACCACTAGGGGGAGCTCACTACATACAGATTATACAGTCACCACTAGAGGGGAGCTCACTACATACAGATTATACAGTCACCACTAGAGGGAGCTCACTACATACAGATTATACAGTCACCACTAGGAGGAGCTCACTGCATACAGATTATACAGTCACCACTAGAGGGAGCTCACTACATACAGATTATACAGTCACCACTAGAGGGAGCTCACTACATACAGATTATACAGTCACCACTAGGAGGAGCTCACTACATATACATTATACAGTCACCACTAGAGGGAGCTCACTACATACAGATTATACAGTCACCACTAGGAGGAGTTCACTACATACAGAATATACAGTCACCACTAGGGGGAGCTCACTACATACAGATTGTACAGTCACCACTAGGAGGAGCTCACTACATATACATTATACAGTCACCACTAGAGGGAGCTCACTACATACAGATTATACAGTCACCACTAGGAGGAGCTCACTACATACAGATTATACAGTCACCACTAGGGGAGCTCACTACATACAGAATATACAGTCACCACTAGGGGGAGCTCACTACATACAGATTATACAGTCACCACTAGAGGGAGCTCACTACATACAGATTATACAGTCACCACTAGAGGGAGCTCACTACATACAGAATATACAGTCACCACTAGAGGGAGCTCACTACATACAGATTATACAGTCACCACTAGGGGGAGCTCACTACATACATATTATACAGTCACCACTAGGAGGAGCTCACTACATACTGATTATACAGTCACCACTAGGAGGAGCTCACTACATACAGATTATACAGTCACCACTAGGAGGAGTTTATGACTGGCTATGATTATCAGCCATTTATGAAGGAGACAGAGTCGGACAAGGATGGATAAATGGAGGAGTCAGAGCTTTGGCCTACCGAGTCCACAGCCCTTACCACTAATAGAGAGTACAAATGGCTTAGTCTTGAGTTCAGTGAGACATGCTTTGTATGCAGTGAGCTTCCCCTAGTGGTGGCTACATGTGATCTCACAGACACTGATATGCAGTTATCCTCTTACATTCAAATACTAAAAAACAAAAACCCTGACCTATTGTACTGACAGAGCTGAAGGGCTTGTTGAAATGCATAGGCGAGATGTCTGCAACCAGTAACTCTCAGGGTGTTGGGAAACTACAACTCTCAGCATGCCCTGCCATTTAGCACCTCAAGCCAATGGCAACATTAATCTGTTTCCTGTAGTGCAGACTCTTCCCACCACTGACACAATGTAACAGACTCCTGGGGGTGTTTAGAAGCAGCAGTCACAGAGTGATCGCTCTCCTGGATGCTAGTCATGGAGTCTTGGGAGCAGATGGCTTGTGTCTGTGAGAGGGGTCTTGGCCGTCCCCGGATCCTGCACACATGCGGCGCACTCCACGTAGGTGACGTGTTTTGAGTCTGGATGATTTATGAGCACTCCTCTATTCCCCGCTGTGTAGAATGTATGGACTTCCTTTTCATTTGTTTGTGGGTAACTGGAAGCCAGCTGTTGTCCATGCACAGGCCTTCCCTATTATTGTGCTGACATACTCTGTGCTGCAGGATTAATAATCATAAAGCACGTCGAAGGTGATGAGGAGTCGCTGCAGCTTCAGGACTGTGTGATCAGCTGACTACATGTAACTGCTTGGTGCTCATGCTGGGACTTCCTGATGGGAGAGGGAGAGAGAGCTGCTGAATCATACTGAGTGCTGACAGAATGAACTGTACCTGACAAATAGCTGGGGAAGCTTAAATACAATTTAAGGGGGTATCCACAAATGGTAGTTTGTCCCATGGCTGAAGATCTGGGTGGTCTCTGTGATCTTGGAAAACCTCTAATTTACAATCTTTACCAAGAGCCAAGATTACTGACAACTCAGAACACAAAAAGTTGCACCAGCACCAAAAACATTTCTGCAAATACCAACTCAATATAAAAAAAAAACAGTGACTCTACACTGAACCGCTACATGGTCTACATGGTTATACACCATGATACAATTGTATAGAAGCCCATCTGCCAATGACAAGGTGACATCTTTTAGATCAGACCTGGGCATTGTACGGCCTGTGGGCCACATCCGGCCCTCTAACTATCTCTGACTATCCCACTGTCGATACTTTTACTCACCTGTCCACGCTCCTATACTGGCCGCCTTCCGCTGCCTCCTCTAGGTGGCGCTACACTGACGTCATGGTGCTGAAGAACGCCGACATGCTACGTACAGCCCCTTCTTCAGCGTTGGCAACAGCGCCCCCTGTAGACGGCAGCGGAGGGCGTTCAAGTCTGGAGCGTAGACAGGTGAGTAAACATTATCGGCCACTACTCTGTGTGGTGGTGGGGAGATAACAGGGGGTCACTTACTGTGGGTGGGCTTTAAATAAGGGGTCATATACTGTGTGTGGGGGGGGGGTATAAAAGGTGTCAAACTGTGTGAGGGCCATAAACAGGGGGATCATATGCTGTGTGGGGGGGTAAATAAGGAGGCATGCTCAGAGGAGGTTAGTTCTCTTTGGCTCTACCTACCTATGTGAACAAACATTCTCAGTGATTATACAGATCCTCTCTCAGTGATGTCACTTGTGCGCTGTCCTTCGCATCCACCTCAGATATTCAGCCTGACTTCAGTGCACTTGTTCAAGCCCAAAACAGGCTAGCCTCTCATTCAACATTTTTGTATAAAGTTATGATGCAGATCAATGTGCTCTACATTGTCATGTTATTGTAATGTTTCATTTACTGTTCTTTAAGTTAAAGGGACGATGAAGGGATAGAATATATACTGTATACAGTATCTAAGTATGGGGAAGAACTGCGTTAACTATATTAGTGCGGCCCTCTAAAACCATTCCAACTTCTCATGTGGCCCCATGGGAAAATTAATTGCCCAC
This sequence comes from Leptodactylus fallax, assembly GCA_947044405.1. Lineage (NCBI taxonomy): Eukaryota > Metazoa > Chordata > Amphibia > Anura > Leptodactylidae > Leptodactylus > Leptodactylus fallax. Next base: position 1,161 of record CAMRHE010001875.1, on the reverse strand, counting down.
CCTTGTTTTAGATGAATTGCCTCTCTCATATTGTGCCTAGGGCCTGGGTTTCGGGGTGTTGTTGCACGTGCCCAGAATAGTGAGCGCAGCTCTGGAGTATAATACAGGATGCTCGGCGCAAGTAATGTAATGTATGTACACAGTGACTGCACCAGCAGAATAGTGAGCGCAGCTCTGGAGTATAATACAGGATGTAACTCAGGATCAGTACAGGATAAGTAATGTAATGTATGTACACAGTGACTGTACCAGCAGAATAGTGAGCGCAGCTCTGGAGAATTCTCAGGACTTATAGAAGATAAGTATAAAATGATCAGTGGTTCTGCACTATAATGGATTCTCTCTTAGCCTGCGCTGTACTACATCCTCATCATTCTCAGGAGCAGTATGGTGGTTGCAGTAAATTCATTTGCTTACACTTTACAGCTTAGTAACACAATGTATGGTCAGTGACTGTTGCAGGGACCAGTAATTCACCGCTGCGGCAGTCACATGTGTGCAGTTCCTCGGCTGCAGGTGTTGCTTTATCACATTGTAAAATAAAACAATAATCCCTACTGTACCGTCTAGAATTCGAGCGGCCACTGTCTGAGCAATGTCCCATGTGACTGCTGCCGGATAACGTCACAAGGAAACGGAAAAATTAAAATCGGATGAAATACTTCGAGGCCTGGGCAGGAAATGACTGTTTCTCTAAGGTCTCTGTGGCCGGAGGACATGTAACACTTCAGGTGAGATATAACATGTGACAGCGCGGCGTAAATCGACAAAGCGAGGAATTCTGCGGCTGACAGCGGGAATAAATTCAGCTGAAATCTCAATAAAAGTCTAGATGCAAATCATACATCATGGTGAGGAACCTCTGCAAGTACTATACCGCTCCTAAGGAACATCTTATACTCCAGTCACATCCAAACACCGCATCTTACCTATCATGGTCACAGGCTGGCTGTTATATCATGGCTTGTGCTCCAGTCACAGGTAATGCTCCATACCCAGCAAGGTTAGAATACTCCTCATATCCTCCAGGGGGGAGATGAGAATAAATAATATGTAGTCAGAGGTTCATGAAGCGACACCGTGACCAGACCCGTCCAGAAACCGCTAATTCATTGAGGTCATTCTAAAAACAGCAATTCGGGAATTTCCTCCGAACCTCAC
>CAMRHE010001874.1:0-24839 GCA_947044405.1 Leptodactylus fallax | reverse complement strand
AAACAACTGTCTGTCTGTCTATATATATATATACACATTTCTTTCAGTAATTAAATTAATAAAGTGACCTCCTATATTTTCTAGATTCTTTATACACAGAGTCTTCTATTTCAAGTGTTTTATTTCTGTAATATTGATTATGGATTACAGGTAATGAAAACCAAAATCTAAGAAAATTTGATTATTGTAAAAAAGTTCAGTATTGTAAATTCAGTGTCACCTGCCAAGGTTTCCTAAGCCTTTAAATGGTCCCTCAGTCTGGTTCAGTAGGACACACAATCATGGAAGACGCTAATTATGGATTGTATTACTGAATCACTGAAATGAATGAACGTTTCAAAAATATTTTAATTTATTAAGATGCACCTGTGTGTGTGTGTATGTGTGTGTGTATATATATATATATATATATATATATATATATATATATATACTCACATACATTTTCTATACAAACGGAGATGTTGCACTTTCCTTTGTCTTGATTAACATCCAGGATCAGGTCAATATGTCACTGTTCATACAGTTGTGGTAAAAGTTTACATACCCCGGCAGATTTTTTTGTTTTTTTGGCTTTTTTTTCAGAGAATATGAATGATAAAATGAAAACTTTTTCTCCATTCATGGTTAGTGGTTGGTTGAAGCCATTTATTGTCAAACTTCTGTGTTTTCTTTTTTTAAATCATAATGACAACCAAAAACATCAAAATGACCCTGTTCAAAAGTTCACATACCCTGGTGATTTTGGTCTGATAACATGCCCAACAACCAAACCACGGTCAGGTAGACCAGGGGTCCCCAACCACCGGTCCGCAGATTGGGACCAGGCCGTTGGGGGTCTTTTGCCGATCCACGGGGCGGTGGGCTGGCTTCAGTAAAGGCGGCTCCCGGCACATTATGTGGGGCGGGTCGGCGATCTGGCCACAGTGTTGTGGCTCCTAGCATAGCTAATGGTGGGGGGACCTCGGCGTACAGCGCTGTAGACCAGGTTGCCGCCATTAGATATGCTAGGAGCCACAACACTGTGGCCACATCGCCAAGCCGTCTCGTCTAAAGTGCTGTTTACTGTATAACCCTGCCGCCATGTGACCAAAGCCCCGCCCTAAACCGTCTCAGTCTCCTGACCTCAATATCATTGAGCCACTCTGCGGAGATCTCAAGCGCGCAGGACATGCAAGACAGCCCAGGAATTTACAGGAACTGGAGACTTTTTGCCAAGAAGAATGGACAGTTTTACCATCTGAGAAAATAAAGAGCCTCATCCACAACTACCACAAAAGACTTCAAGCTGTCATTGATGTTGGAGGGGGCAATACACGGTATTAAGAACTGGGGGATGGGAACTTTTGAACAGGGTCATTTTGATGTTTTTGGTTGTCATTATAATTTAAAAAGAGAAAACACAGAAGTTTCACAATAAATGGCTTCAACCAACCACTAACCATGAGTGGAGAAAAAGGTTTTGTGTTATCATTCATATTCTCTGAAAAAAAGCCAAAAAAACCAAAAAATCTGCTGGGGTATGTAAACTTTTTAGCACAACTGTATCCAAGTGGATGAAGAACTATAGCAGTAAAGAGACATGTTGCGAATGGTCCTATATTCTGGACTGTTAGACTTCTGAACCAGGATATGTCTTCACTTGGCACCCAGCTATTGTTCTTGAACCTCTTGCTTGGGAGGGGTGCTGCTGTTTTGTATACTGTATTCTATAATATAGAGAAATTTTATCCAAGTCTGACATCCCCTTTAGTTCCCCAATAGTATAAAATGCCTCGCTAGAGAGGCATTTTACTCTAAAAAGATCAGGTACAGTATGGTCAGGACAGGTATACCTCCCAAACATCCTAGATTCAGCGGGACAGTCCTGGATTCCAGGTCCTGTCCCGGTTAGCGGGAGGTAAGTCCTGGTTTCAACTCATGTATTTATCAGATGAGTTAAATACAATGATGACCCTGGGAGCTGTAGGCTTGATGTGATGACGTCACTCACATCACGCTTACAGCTCCCTGAACACTACAGGAGAAAAGACTGCAGACTGAGCAGCAGGGGACCGAGGAGAGGTGAATATCAGTGTTTTTTTATGTTAAACTTTGAGGGAAAATTAAACTGGTGGCAGGTGAAGATGAGCAGAGGCCACTATAGGACATTACACTGTATGAAGGTCACTTTTGGACATTATAGTGTGTGTAAATGGGGCGTTATACCATGTGGGGGTAGATTCATTAATTTGGGCTGCAATGGAATACTGATGCTCTGCACTGTGAGTCGGGGGCAGAAAATAAAGAGGAATCCGGGGCAGATGTCCGCCTTAAATTCCTCTTTACTTTCCGACGTCTGGACAGGTTCTATCTACTTGTATAGAATGGACTGTATTCAGTGTCGGGCTGGGATGTCTAGGGCCCACCAGTGAAATTGTTTCTAAGGGCCCACCACCAGGACCCTTGCAGTTCAGTTGTGCCGAGACAGGGCGGCTAAAAGTATTAACATGTCGGGAGCCATGCTGCTCACTCGCCATACCATGTGCACCACTGCACTACCTAAAGCCACTGCTACAGCCTGTATGGCAAGTGAACAGCGTGGCTCCTAGAATTGTTAGCATTACCTGTAGCTGCACTGTCCTGGTAAAGCTGATTTGCAGAAGTCCTGGTCGTTGGACCCCTGCAGATGTAATATTGATGGCCTATCTCAAGGACAGGCTATCAATATTAGAAAGATGGATAAATCCTTTAAAGAGGTTGTCCAAGAATTGGAGCAACCCATGTGAGCGAGCAGGAGCTGTAAAATTAAAAAAAAATAAAATAAAATCTCATACTCGCCTGTCCCTGGTGCTCCGTTGTCCACTGCCAGTATCCATTCAGTCTCATGCCGGCAACTCCTTGCTGGGAGTCCTGCACCTCATGTGACCGCTAAGACCAATTAGGTACAGGATTTCCAGAAATGAGGCGCCACCATGAGACCGAACAGACAGAGGCAGGGGACAACGGGGTGCTGGGGACAGGTGAGTATGCTTCTTTTTTTTTTTTACACCTCCCTGGGCCGCCACAGTGGTCACTCCAATTTATGGACACCCACGTGCAGAAGAAAACAACAGAGCTGCAGGACCGAACTGCGCTGGGGGACACTGGGGACAGGAGAGTAATTTTTTTTTTTTTTTTGAGGGGGGGGAGATGGGGGTTTCACCTCCTCCGGCCTAATTAAAAAAATAAAAAAAAATGTTATTTTGGACAACCCATTTAATGTCCCCCAGGATATTGGCCTCCCATTACTTCCCCCCCCAATATAATGGCCCCATCAATGGTCCCCATACAGTATAGGGAACCAGTGAAGGGAGCCACTGTATGGGGGGGAATAGTGAAGTGGCTAATGTATGGGGTGGTGGAATAGTGAAAGGGACGCTGTATGAGCCATACAGTAGCCCGTTCACTAGTCCCCCTCCTCCCCGCTATAACAGCATTAGGTCATTACTTACCTGTCTGCAGTAGCGTAACTAGGAATGGCTGGGCCCCAAGGTGAACATTTGACATGGGGCCGCCCCCAACTCCCCCTGTACCGCCCCCTCCAACCCCCCCCACACAAACCGCATTTCTGAGCACAAAATTATGCCCCATTGAGGCCCATGCACACAGTATTATACCCCATAATGGCCCCTGCACACAGTATTATGTCCCATAGTGGCCCATGCACACAGTATTATGCCCCATAGTGGCCCCTGCATACAGTATTATGCCCCATAGTGGCCCCCTGCACACAGTATTATGCCCCATAGTGGCCCCTGCACACAGTATTATGCCACATAGTGGCCCCTGCACACAGTATTATGCCCCATAGTAGCCCCAGCACACAGTATTATGCCCCATAGTGGCCCCTGCACACAGTATTATGCCCCATAGTGGCCCCCTGCACACAGTATTATGTCCCATAGTGGCCCCTGCACACAGTAATATGCCCCATAGTGGCCCCTACACACAGTATTATGCCCCATAGTGGCCCCTGCACACAGTATTATCCCCCATAATAGCCCCAGCACACAGTATTATGCCCCATACTGGCCCCTGCACACAGTATTATGCCCCATAGTGGCCCCAGCACACAGTATTATGCCTTACTGTGGACCACAGACCCCAGAGTATAATGATCGTTGAGCCAGAGGGAGGATACAAACATAAAAAACTGTGTTGCTTCTTCGGCCTTCTTCAGAGTTGGACCAGGCCGGTGTCGCAATGCATAATGACGTCGGCTCACATCTGGGACGTCACCAAACAGGCCCGAAGCCTGCCGGAGCACAGCAGAGGTAAGTAACAGTGTTTTTTCCCTCACCCTCCCCCCAGGCCTCCGATCATTATACTCTAGGGTCTGAAAAGACCCCAGAGTATAATGATAGCAGTATTTGTGGGGTTTGTGGGGGGCCTTACCAATCCCTGCTCCTACTCACAGCCACAGGAGTGGGGATCGGTACGTAAATAGGGTCCGTTACCTGCTGTGGATACTCCAGCAGGTAACGGTGTATTAAAAAAAACATTGGGGGCCCACCGGGTTCCCTAATGTCCCAGGCCCTGTGGCAACCGCTACCGCAGCTACCCCGGTATTTACACCCCTGTTGCCTCGTGCTCCATCTTGTTCTGGGCGCACTGATGTGACATTATGTGCGCCTGGAATAGGAAGAAGCAGGAGGCGACGGGAGCAGATAGGTAAGGATTGGTGCTTAGCTTGTAGGCCACAGGCTCAATGGGGCCCATGGCCTACAAGTCTCTGAGTAGTAGAGCAGGAAGCCAGCGGCTTTCTGCTCTACTAGTAGCAGAACTGGGTCGGCGGAGCCACTTCTCCCTGGTGCTGCGGTCCGGTTGTTAAAACTGGATTGCAAAATGGGAGAATCTGGCTGCATCACTTACCTCTCCCCACCCCTGTTCGCGGCCTCTCCTCTTCCAGCTTCAGCTTGGTCCCTGCGCACCGCACGTCGCAAAAAATTTGTGGAGGTCCGGTAGTGCCCCCTAAATGCACGGGGCACTACCGGACCGGTGGGCCAGTCCGACCCTGACTGTATTACAGTCCACTCCAGTAGGTCCACCTCAACAAAAAACACTTAATTTTGGTTGTTGTTTTTTTTTTTTTTTGCTGCGGTGTGTGATGAGTCGCTCCACAAGTGGCTCACTGAAGCTTTGTCACCCAAGGGCCCACACAAACCTGGAGCCGACCTTGGATAAGAGGCAATGCTGAGAGATGCTGCATGTGAGTGTCAGCTGTGTGACAAGGAAGCCCCTGAATATGTGCAAGCTCATGAATTTTATAACCTGCTTTACAATGTCCGCACCTTCAGATCATATAACTAAGAGGATATTATGCATGTTTTTGGTGAGTATTGCACAGTTTTTATATAAGGGAGGGAAAGGGGTGGCATGCAGAGCATGCCGCAAAAATTTACAGACCATGACCCTTTTTGGAGCCTCTTATAGTGCCTTGGTTAGGTTATCCTCCTTTGTTATTTTTATGACTGAATCTGCATCTGTGGGTTCTGACAGCCAGGACTCCTGCAGATCAACTGTACCGAAACAGCATGGCTACCTATAATGTTACCATGCCCGTCATACAATGTGCACTACTGCAATACCTAAGCCCACCACTACACATTGTACGGTGAGTGAGCAGCATGTTCCGGGCATGTTAACATTACTGGTCACCGCACTGTCCCTGATCAGTGGTTCTGGCTGTCGTAACCCTGCAGGTGACGTATCGATGGCTTGTCCTTAGGGTAGGCCATCGATATTAGAAAGGTAAATAACCCCTTTAATATTCCTTCCTAATGTCCCACACAGTTATATGTCTCCCCCACAGGATATTGTCCCCCCAATCACTGCCCCCATACAGTATAATGTCCCCTGTCACTGGCTCCATACAATTGGGAGAGGCGCAGCTTTGGAGATGGCTGAGCAATATACCACACACGAGCTTTCTCTCACTACCCTCTGTGGTATGATCAAGTTTGTTACAAATTTTCTGAAATTTCAAAATTGAGCTTTTTGGGGTTCGTTAGCCACAAATCACTATTATACTCCGGGGGTGTCTTCAGACACCAGAGTAGAATAAACAGAGACCCAGGGGAGGTGCAGTAACATTCAAAATGGTGATCCTGACCTCCCTTAGCTCTCCTGGGCTTCCTTACAGTTCTGGTGCACATTCCCCGCACCCTTGGTCCTCTTCAAGTCTCTTCCAGCGGCTTTTCTGATGTCACAAACCAACATCCATTTCTGACACTTTGATGCAATGTTGAACGCTGAAAGAATCTTTTCGACCTAACTTACAATTTACATTATTAACCCATATCTGAACATAAAACAACCACAACATGACATAAGTAGAGAAATGTATTTTCTACTCCTGTCATGTAAGATATATCTTGGACACATAGATAGGTGCAGTGCCCCGTGTAACACTCTTGTGCCCCTCTGCTTCCAGTTGGTTCTCTTCTTTATGTTCATTTTCCTGTTTTGCAGGAACCTTTAGTTGTCTTCCATATCTACTGTGTCTTCTTTGCAGTTCTGTCCTCTTGTGCTCCATCGGTCTCTGGAGTGGAGGAGAGGTATTGGCAGAGGCAGGTCCCTGATGCTCAGCGGGAGAAGAGTCAGTGAAGGAGAGGATTGTTGTCTCCATGATGCCAAGCCGATTATTAACACTGGGCAGAGAAGAAAAATCAATTATGGTTAATAGTGGTGGTCGCTGCTGTAAATGTGACAACTGCAGCTGAAGTGAGCATGATATGTTATGGGAGCAGTTGTCATTTCCCTTCCCCCACACCCTAGTTTTACTAGCATCCTCTTATGAACATGTTACATCTTAGTTCCCAATATTCTTCCCTCCTCCTCATGGTCAATAGGCTCGGATGGTGGCCAAGACTCGAGCAGGCCTTTGCCCAGAGATGTCTATATGTAATTTAAATCTATAAACAGGTCAGATATTTGGGACGTCCTGTATGGGAATGGCCGAGGTCAGTACCCGTCAGCTCAGTTATATGTACTCACCTTTTGTGTAGATACGTCAGACAGTCTTAATGATGTTCTGTAGATGATGACCCGACTTGCTCCATTCATCTCCAGCTGGGGCTTGTGTACGAAAATCCTTTAAACAGTTGTTCTTCCTCAGATGATCTAGGGCTGTCCTGGGAGTCTTTAGCTGACAGCAGGGCGTCTAATTGTATAATGGTGGTCTCGTCCTCTGCTGGTGACTAGGAGAGAAGAAACGTAAATCAGATGGATCGTGTGAACTGGAGCTATGAGTATCAGTGCATGGTCATAGCTTTTGTGTGCTCTTACTGACATTGAGTAGACACACAAAAACCATATGTGACAGCTAGAAGTTTTACCTTGGAGATTCCTATCTTTTTCAGATACTTACTGGTACAATTGCAAATGGTGGACGTGTTTTTCCTGCCTCTACAGCTGGCCAGTCAATTTTTTTTTATAGAACCGATGTTTTTGGATGCTTTTGGTAAATTTCTGCCTCTGCTCCGATGAATCGCTAAAGAGCTGTGATAAATAATAATACATTTGTATGATTCTATATACATATCCTTTATTCTAAGCTATTCCCTATAAGAGTGTTTATACTCACCTCCTCCAAGATGTCCCGGATATCCGGGTGCATGTTCTTTGGATAACGCAGGACGTAGATGGACTCCAGGATTTTATCAGTGCTGTTACCGTCGTAGAATGGAAATTGTCCAGTTGCCAGCTCGTAGAGGATGACTCCGAGTGCAAAGAAATCTACTGTGGCGTTGTATGGCCTCAAAAGCAGCATCTGTAGAAGAATCATGGAGGATTAGTCACATGGTGAAGGAAGAGGCTGGATGTATGATAGGCGCTATACTGAGGACACAAGACTTATATCCCTCACCTCTGGGGCTATGTAGCCTGGCGTCCCGGCATAATCTAGAATTTTCTTTGTCCCAAATATGTTTATGGCTGCAAGGCCAAAATCTCCAATTTTAAGGTGGCCGCCACCGTCTATGAGAATATTCTCAGGCTTTATGTCTCTGTGAAGACAAAGAGGGTCAGTTTGGAAATGAATGGATTGATTGGAGCTATGTACAAGGAGTGGTAGACAACTGCATGAAGTGTCCATCTCTAAGGACGGTTATCTTATCTACATACCTGTGTATTATGCCCCGTGTGTGAAGGTAATTTAATCCACATATTATTTCGGCTGAAATAAACCTAAAGAGAAAGAAGAAAACATTGATCGACCTCAAATACCAGCAAAGTAATCGGCTAAAAATCCAACATCTACTGGACAATGAGAGGACAAATACATGACATATAATACACAATGTGCAGGGTACCTGGTAGTGGAGATGTCACATGGAGATGTCTGATAGATGAAACTTCGGAGGTCTCCTCCACTGATATATTCAAGGGCGAAAAATACATAATCCTGTAGAAAAGACAGAGATCATAATACAGGACATGATGGCGACATCTTCTGTTGTGGCAGACTAGATATGGGCAAATCTAAAGAGCGTCACAAGCTGACAGGGAGGCGCCTACTGACAGTCTATGATGTACTCCAGAAAGTAAGGTTTCTACTTATCTACTAGTGAACATGACAATGTCAAAAAGTGTAAGACTCCTACCTCATTCTGGAAGGTTCCGTAAAGGTGGGTAAACAGGTGACTCTGTTCAACGGTCTTCAATATTTCGCGCTCGACTAGGATGGAGTCGGTGGGGTTCTCGAGTGAATGCGGTCTTTTCTTTACAATTTTTACGGCAATTTTTTGATGGCTGGTGTTGTGCGAAGCAAGCATCACCTGGAAGACACAGAGGACCTCATGTATCTAAACCGACAGGAAAACTTTCCTGGCCAAAGCAACCAATCAGAGGCCAGCTTTCATTTCTTAATGACCATATACCTTGTATATGGCTTCCAGCGGACCCCGACCCATCTAATACTGAAGACCTATCTAACTTTGCAAGGTTGTGGACCACCCCTTTAAGGGCTGCATTTAATGTTCCTTATAATGAATTGATAAACTTTAAAAACTGGGTTGGAATAAGGAAAAAAATGCAATTCTGACCATATGATTTTGGGTTACATTTCTATGGTGTACACTATGCGGTCTGTACTATTACAGTTCTACCAAATTTACATAGATTTTGTTATGTTGTAGGGCACAGTAAGCTGTATTTTTGTTTTTGGTACCATCCTGAGATACATTCACATCTTTTATCTTTTATTCCCTTTTTGGTGGGAAAAAAGGGATATTTAGATTTTTTTTTTTATTTTTTTTTTAAACTTTATTGTGTGATACGTGAATTGTGCAGTGAACACTTACCAGTCCAAAACTGCCGGATCCCAGCTCTGCATGAAAGCTCAGATCTTGTAACCTGAGTGGAGCGGGTTCTCTGGCTCCAGGGTCCGATGGGCCTGGGTCAGAATCTCCTTGAAGAAAGAAGAAGTCAGTGTAAGAATCCTAGTAAACTATATAGGGGAGATTTATAGAGCTGGGTTGTCCACACCAACCAATCACAGTGCAGCTTTCATTATCCCACAGCACTATAAGAAATGAAAGCTGCGCTGTGATTGGTTGCTAAGGGCAACACAGACAGTTCTTCTAGACAGTTCTATCAATCCCCCCAGTATATGGCTGATTTCTATACATTTTTCTTTCAGGATGAAGCTGGACATCACCTCAAAGGCAAAGGGACTTCTAAAGCAGCTCTACAGGGTAAGAACCTCACAAACAGCATCCTATATCTCATCTTCTAGGGACATCATTTATGTAGGATGTGGGGAGTAGTATATACACCAGCAGTGGCATATAGAGAGATATATACATCTGTTATATATACAGTAGTCAGAGTTATATTGGAGGCTGTCCCTTGCACCTATCTGGCTGTAGCTTGTCCAGAAATTAGATACATAACATGACCACTTTCTTCCAAAAACAGCGCCCCCATGTGTCCACAGGTTGTCTGTGATATTGCAGCTGATCCCCATTCACTTCTATGGAGCTGAGCTGCAATACTAGACACAACCCCTGGACAGGTGTGGCGCTGTTTTTGTCGCCACCACTTGTACCCTTATGTATTTCCTGACGGCTCCTACCTGGTTCTGGTTCATCTCTATGGGGCTGAGTTTTCTGTCTCTTGCCAGAAGTCAGGTGGTGGGCACCGGACGGGAGCTGCTCCTCCTCTCTCTTCCTCTTCAGGATGGGACTATTCCCATCGCCATGTTGGAAATTTCCATGGTTTGTCTTTCTGATCCGTTTTCCCTTTTTTTTGATAACTGAGGTCTTCACAGGAAGCCCAGCCGATGTCTTGGGGGGCTCCTCATCACCCTCAGTGGGTTTTTAGGAAGGTGTTAGGACCCTTCCTCTTCTGAGGTGGGGAGTTCCTCCCCGCTCTCTCCATTACTCCCAACCTCGCGCTTACGTTTATCAATCCGTTTCATGCTCGCAAGGAACACAAAAAAAAATCGCCTCTTCACTAAAGTCGGTGAAGAAACACAAATGGCCTCTGGATTCTATTTCCATGAAGCCACCGGCAGCGTGATGTCATAGAACATAGTGACCTCACTGGATTCCGGCTGACATAACCAAGTAATTTAAATATTTAAAGGAGCCATAAACACAACTGACTGTCTGTCTATATATATATATATATATATATATATATATATATATATATATATACACACATTTCCTATATAAACTGACATGTGGCACTTTCCTTTTGTCTTGATTAACATGCAGGATCAGGTCAATACGTCACTGTTCATATCCAAGTAGAAGAACTATAGCAGTAAAGAGACATGTTGCAAACGGTCCTATATTCTGGACTGTTAGACTTCTGAACCAGGATATGTCATCACTTGGCACCCAGCTATTGTTCTTGAACCTCTTGCTTGGGAGGGGTGCTGCTGTTTTGTATACTGTCTTCTATAATATAGAGAAATTTTATCCAAGTCTGACATCCCCTTTAATTCCCCAATAGTATAAGTGCTGAATAAAACCTAAAGAATTTATTTATGAGTTTATTTATTGAGATTTCAGATACTTCAAGGGATTGTATGACAGTGAGAAGAGTTTCTAGCTATCTAATATATGTATAATGTAGATATATAAGGGGCTATGTTTACTTGTATGACCTGGTCGGCTGTTTTCTTATATGGACTCCCAAGTACGGTATTTAATAGTAGATACTTTCCAGGAGAATGGGTAGTTTGCTGCACGTTATGATTATTATGAGTCGGGGTCCCAAAGCGTCCCTGAGGTTGATGTTTATAAGGAGATTGTTATCAGCTGTGACTCTCTGATGATCCCATACCTGGAAACTGAGTGTTGTATGTAATATATAAGTAGTAGAGGGGAGTCTGGGTAAGGAATAAAGAGGGTTCGATTTCTAAAATGTCCGCTATGTACTGGCCTAGAAAACCCTATCCTGTCTCATTTTTTACCACAGAACCTCAGTTCAAGGTCCTCTGCGGCCAAGGAATATTTAGTGTGAACAAGGGCCGTTGATGGACACTCAATCCATAGCTCAGAAAATGGCAACGTGCATGAGGGTTACCGATGTGATTCATAGCTCGGATTATCCTGGATTCTGCAGGATGGACTTTGGGTAGTGTTCTACTTTCCTGGGCCGCAGGTGGTATGCCTAGCTTCACCTCTATCTGCTCCCTTCTCCACCATTCAGCCTTGGTCTCTCTGACTATATAATTGGACGCTGGTAGCACAATGTAGTGATGTCACTACTACACAGCTGCTGCTTCAATGCGCTGCAGAGACTGGAATGGACTCCAGGGGGAACGGCCGAGGTCAGGGCCATTTTAACCCATTGATGGACCAATTGCAAAGGTTTTATAAGTGGGCCCCCCCATCACCACCCGCTATTCTACCCATCTGAAAGCTGCCAAAAACTGGGATTTTATATGGTACCCTTCAGTGGGTGAAAATGTGTTTTCTGACTGATGGAACTTTTCCGCCTGTCAGAAGTGTTTTATATGTTTATCTCTAGTAATAATCGTTATTGCTATTATTTTAGCATGTAACGGATATCGCTAGAGAGGCATTCGGCGTATTATACTCTATAAAGATCAGGTACAGTATGGTCAGGACAGGTATACTGTACCTCCCAAATATCCGAGATTCAGCGGGACAGTCCTGGATTCCAGGTTCTGTCCCGGTCGACGCGAGGTAAGTCCTGGTTTCAACTCATGTATTTATCAAATGAGTTAAATACAGTGATGAAACAGGAGCCGTCTGCGGACAGATCCTGCTTCACCATTGTGCCTCTGCGTGCTCCGACCCTGGGAGCTGTAGGCTTGATGTGATGACATCACTCACATCGCGTCTACAGGTCCCTGAACGCTACAGGGAGAAAAGACTGCAGACTGAGCAGCAGGGGACCGAGGAGAGGTGAGTATCAGTGTTTTTGTATGTTAAACTTTGAGGGAAAATTAAACTGGTGGCAGATGAAGATGAGCAGAGGCTTCTACTGTATAGGATATTATACTGTATGAAGGTCACTTTCGTACATTATATTGTGTTGATGGACCTCTTTGGGACTTATTACTGTATGGGAGCCACTTTGAGACATTATAGTGTGTGTAAATGGGGCGTTATACCATGTGGGGGTAGATTCATTAATTTGGGCTGCAATGGAATACTGATGCTCTGCACTGTGAGTCGGGGGCAGAAAATAAAGAGGGAATCCGGGGCAGATGTCCGCCTTAAATTCCTCTTTACTTTCCGGCGTCTGGACAGGTTCTATCTACTTGTATAGAATGGACTGTATTCAGTGTCGGGCTGGGATGTCTAGGGCCCACCAGTGAAATTGTTTCTAAGGGCCCACCACCAGGACCCTTGCAGTTCAGTTGTACCGAGACAGGGCGGCTAAAAGTATTAACATGTCGGGAGCCATGCTGCTCACTCGCCATACCATGTGCACCACTGCACTACCTAAAGCCACTGCTACAGCCTGTATGGCAAGTGAACAGCGTGGCTCCTAGAATTGTTAACATTACCTGTAGCTGCACTGTCCTGGTAAAGCTGATTTGCAGAAGTCCTGGCCGTTGGACCCATGCAGATGTAATATTGATGGCCTATCTCAAGGACAGGCCATCAATATTAGAAAGATGGATAAATCCTTTAAAAAGGTTGTCCAAGAATTGGAGCAACCCATGTGGCGAGCAGGAGGTGTAAAATAAAAAAAATACAAAAATAAAATCTCATACTCACCTGTCCCCGGTGCTCCATTATCCACTGCCAGTATCCATTCAGTCTCATGCCGGCGACTCCTTGCTGGGAGTCCTGCACCTCATGTGACCGCTAAGACCAATTAGGTACAGGATTTCCAGAAATGAGGCACCGCCGTGACACCGAAACAGACAGAGGCAGGGGACATCGGGGTGCTGGGGACAGGTGAGTATGTTTTTTTTTTTTTTTTTTTTTTTAACACCTCCCTGGGCCGCCTCAGTGGTCGCTCCAATTTATGGGCAGCCTCTATAAAGGGGTTGTTTGGGCCAAAAATTTTTATGGCCATTTCACTGGTCCCCCCATACAGTGGCCTTTTCACTGGCCCCCATACTGTAAAAGGAACAGTGATGAGGCCATTATATTGTGTGGGGTAGTGATGGGGGCTAAAATCCTGTGAGGGGGACATTAAACTGTGTGGGGCATATTAAAGTGGTTGTGCAGGGTTATTTTTTTTTTTTTTATGGTCTATCCTGAGGATATCTGATTGCTTAGGGGGTCTGTCACATGGCCTCATCAGATGCACGGAACCACTTCCGGAACCCGTTCTGTACACAACACAGGGCCGGAAACAGAAAGCTCCATCTACTGTACAGCAGCCCGGCACCTTCACTGCAGCTCAGCTCCTACTGACTTCAATATGTGCTGAGATGCAGTGAAGGTGCCCGGCTAATATACAGTGGACAGAGCTTTCTGCTTCCGCCCCGTAATGTGTACAGGACGGGGAACTGGAAGTGGCTCCAGACAGCTGATCGGTCCGGGGCTGGCCCCCTACAGATCAGGTATTTATGGCCTATCCTGAGGATAAACCATAAAAATTATGCCTGGACAACCCCTTTAATATAACCACCTAATGTCCCATACTTTATAGATGTTGTCCAGTATTTATTTATTTTTTTTGTAATTAGTCTGGGGAAGGTGAAAAAAAAACAAACATACTCACCTGTCCTCGATGCTCCGGTGTCCTTCCAGCACGGTCCGGACCTGCAGCTCCACTGTCTTCTTTTGCCGGAGATCCTCACTGGCTGTGGCGTCCCAGGTCCCTTCCCTTAGGCCGCTGGTTGGCCTCAGGGGTCACGTGCAGAAGAAACCAACAGAACTGCAGGACCGAACTGCGCTGGGAGACACTGGGGACAGGAGAGTAAGTTTTTTTTTGGGGGGGGGGGGATGTTTCACCTGCCCCGGCCTAATTAAAAAAAAAAAAAATGTTATCTTGGACAACCCATTTAATGTCCCCCAGGATGTTGGACTCCATCACTGCCCCCCACCCACAATATAATGGCCCCATCAATGGTCCCCATACAGTATAGGGAACCAGTGAAGGGAGCCATGTATGGGGGGGGGGGCAGGGGCGTAGCTAGGGGTTCAGCACAGGGGGCGAACATGTCCAAGTGGGCCCCCCAACTTGGACATGTTTGTATACTGATACTATGAGTATACGGTGAGCGTATAGTGGTATATAGCAGCTCTACACAGGGCTCTGCAGACGATTTAGGTGAATACAGTGCAGTAACATTTAGTGACTTACCGGTGATGTCTCTGACTTATCGGTCACATTCCCCGTCTCTTTCATCTGGACGGCCATGACCACTTCTTCCAGTCTCTGTAAAGTTTGCAGCACAGACATCTTTGGCTCCTCACTTTTCCAGGCACCCAACCCACATTATCCTCACCTGCACACCCATCCTGCTGCTACCCCAATTATAAAATATATAATATAACCCCCCATAATAATACCCACAAGTGCATCTTTAAATTAATAACTTCCCTGTGCACCCCCTTTAAATAGTGCCCCTTATTAATAATGCCCCAGGTGTTTCCTAATTGAAAAGGGAAAAAAAAAAACAAGGGAAAAAAAATTATTGGGGTTCCAATACCCTGGACCCCCAGGATCAGCTGTTTGAATGAACTGTGGTACCTGTGTAAGCGCCCTGACCCCTTCTCTGTTTACATAGTGTCATTCATCTCATAGCGGCCATGTAATGTAAGTACAGCCTCGTCCTATACATGTCTCCGTGGCAAGACTGTAATTACATCACACGGTCACTATAAACAGACAGCGTGTGATATAAACAGGCGCCATAGCCCCTTCATACAGCTGATCAGAGGGGAGTCACTTATCTCTTATTGATGATTTATTCTGAGGATAGATTATCAATAAAAATGAGCTGGAAAACTCCTTAAGGCCAAGGCCCCATGTAGCATCCCGCAGCAAAAAACAGCTGTGGGGAAAAACCACGGCGGTGACGCATCGCGGTTTTTCCTGCAGCACTTTGCACAGAAAGTTCACAGAGATTTCCTCTGCGGACTTTCTGCTTCAATTATATCTATAGGGAAACCGCCGGCGTTTCCGTAGGTATAATTGACATGCTGCGATTTCCAAAACTGTGACTGTTTTGCAAATCGCAGCGTTTCCGCTGCGCATATTTTACTGCCAAGTGGGGATGGGATGTGGCCCCTTGTGGCGAAAACCCACAGAAAAAAGCCGTGGCATTCTAGCAAATCCCATCCCCACATTACAGAAAAATATGTGCAGCAGACGCACTGCGATTTCCCAAAACCGTTGCGGTTTTGGAAATCGCAGCATGTCAATTATACCTATGGAAACACTGGCAGTTTCCATATAGGTGTATTGAAAACAGAAAGTCCACAGGGGAAACCTCTGCAGACCTTCTGTGAAAAGCGCTGCGGGAAAAACCACAATGTTACCGCCATGGTTTTTCCTGCAGCCCGCTACGTGGGGCCTTAGTCTTAATAAAGCCCAAGTGCAACTTTCATTAAATTAATTGACCCTCATATTATGCCCCTGATTCCCCCTGACATAAATACTGCACCTCTAATGACCCCTTATATCAATGACCACCCCTTATCTTCATAATGCCTCCTAATATAAATGATGCCCCCTAATGGCTCCTTATATAAATAACCTCCCCCCTTGTATTAATAATACCCCCCAATAACTCTTATATAAAGGACCCCCCCATCGTCATAATGCCCCCTAATGAATCCTCCCTTTTATAGTTATATTCCCCCCTCCTAACCACCCCTTATACTATTAATATACCCACAAAAAAAAAGTCATACTCACCTACCTGCGATGCTGATGAACGGAACCGCCGGCGCTTCCTCACTCTCCACGCACAGGACGTCTGTGTCTGAGCGCAGGAGGCAAATGTTGTGACGTCATCGCGCCGCCCGTGCTGAGAAGCGGACATCCGTCTGTGGTCTCGGGGTCTTGTAAACCGCAGGCCTGTATTGGCTTGTGGTTTACAAGACAGTTAAGCACCAAGAAGCATTGTAACTAGATCGGTGTCTGCAGACACCGATCTAGTTAGAAATAAAGGTCTGTATTAATGGCGGCCCCAGGGTGGGCCCCAAAGAGTCAGTGGGCCCGGGGCAGCCGCCCTCTGCCCCCCCCCGCTAGCTACGCCTCTGGGGGGGGGAATACTGAAGTGTCTAATGTATGGGGGGGGGGGGATAGTGAAGTGGATAATGTATGGGGGTGGAATAGTGAAAGGGACGCTGTATGAGCCATACAGTAGCCCGTTCACTAGTCCCAGCCCCCCCCCCCGCTATAACAGCATTAGGTCATTACTTACCTGTCTGCAGTAGCGTAACTAGGAATGGCTGGGCCCCAAGGCGAACATTTGACATGGGGCTGCCCTCAACCCCCCCCTGTACTGCCCCCCTCCAACCCCCCACACAAACCGCATTCCTGCGCACAATATTATGCCCCATTGAGGCCCAGGCACACAGTATTATGCCCCATAGTGGCCCCTGCACACAGTATTATGCCCCATAGTGGCCCCTGCACACATTATTATGTCCCATAGTGGCCCCTGCACACAGTATTATGCTACATAGAGGCCCCTGCACACAGTATTATGCCCCATAGTGGCCCATTCACACATTATTATGCCCCATAGTGGCTCCTTCACACAGTATTATGCCCCATAGTGGCCCCTGCACACAGTAATATGCCCCATAGTGGCCCCTGCAGACAGTATTATGCCCCATAGTGGCCCCTGCACACAGTATTATGCCCCATAGTGGCCCCTGTACACAGTATTATGCCCCATAGTGGCCCCTGCACACAGTATTAGTGAATAGTGAAGTGGCTAATGTATGGGGGTGGAATAGTGAAAGTGACGCTGTATGAGCCATACAGTAGCCCGATCACTAGTCCCCCCCACCCTGCTATAACAGCATTAGGTCATTATTTACCTGTCTGCAGAAGCGTAACTAGGAATGGCTGGGCCCCAAGGTGAACATTTGACATGGGGCCGCCCCCAGCCCCCCCTGTACCGCCCCCTCCAACCCCCCCCACACAAACCGCATTCCTGCGCACAATATTATGCCCCATTGAGGCCCAAGCACACAGTATTATGCCCCATAGTGGCCCCTTCACACAGTATTATGCCCCATAGTGGCCCCTGCACATAGTATTATGTCCCATAGTGGACCCTGCACACAGTATTATGCCCCATAGTGGGCCCTGCACACAGTATTATGCCCCATAGTGGCCCCTGCACACAGTATTATGCCCCATAGTGGCCCCTGCACACAGTATTATGCCCCATAGTGGCCCCTGCACACAGTATTATGCCCCATAGTGGCCCCTGCACATAGTATTATGCCCCATAGTAGCCCCTGCACACAGTATTATGCCCCATACTGGCCCCTTAACACAGTATTATGTACAATAGTGGCCCAAGCACACAGTATTATGCCTTATTGTGGACTACAGACCCCAGAGTATAATGATCGTTGACCCAGAGGAGGATACAAACATAGAAAATGTGTTGCTTCTTTGGCCTTCTTCAGTGTTGGACCAGGCCGGTGTCGCAATGCATAATGATGTCGGCTCCCATCTGGGACGTCACCAAACAGGCCAGAAGCCTGCCGGAGCACAGCAGAGTTAAGTAACAGTGTTTTTCCCTCACCTCCCCCAGGCCTCCGATCATTATACTCTGGGGTCTGAAAAGACCCCAGAGTATAATGATAGCAGTGTTTGTGGGGTTTGTGGGGCCTTACTTACCAATCCCTGCTCCTACTCACAGCCACCTCCGCTTCCCGCAGAATGGGAAGCACTGGCGGTCGTGAGCAGGAGCGGGGATCAGTACGTAAATAGGGTCCGTTACCTGCTGTGGATACTCCAGCAGGTAACGGTGTATTAAAAAAAAAACATTGGGGGCCCACCAGGTTCCCTAATGTCCCGGGCCCTGTGGCAGCCGCTACCGCAGCTACCCCGGTATTTACGCCCCTACCTGTCTGACCCTGTCGCCTCCTGCTCCACCTTGTTCCGGGCGCAATGATGTGACGTTATGTGCGCCTGGAATAGGAAGAAGCAGGAGGCGGCGGGAGCAGATAGGTAAGGATTGGTGCTTAGCTTGTAGGCCACAGGCTCAATGGGGCCCGTGGCCTACAAGTCTCTGAGTAGTAGAGCAGGAAGCCAGTGGCTTTCTGCTCTACTAGTAGCAAAACTGGGTCGACGGAGCCACTTCTCCCCGGTGTTGCGGTCCGGTTGTTAAAACTGGATTGCAAAATGGGAGAATCTGGCTGCATCACTTACCTCTCCCCACCCCTGCTCGCAGCCTCTCCTCTTCCAGCTTCAGCTTGGTCCCTGCGCACCGCACATCACGTCGCGAAAAAGTTGTGGGGTCCGGTAGTGCCCCCCTAAATGCACGGGGCACTACCGGATCGGTGGGCCAGTCTCACCCTGATTGTATTACAGTCCACTCCAGTAGGTCCACCTCAACAAAAAATACTTAATTTTGGTTGTGTTTTTTTTTTTTGCTGCGGTGTGTATGAGTCGCTCCACAAGTGGCTCACTGAAGCTTTGTCACCCAAGGGCCCACACAAACCTGGAGCCGACCTTGGATAAGAGGCAATGCTGAGAGATGCTGCATGTGAGTGTCAGCTGTGTGACAAGGAAGCCCCTGAATATGTGCAAGCTCATGAATTTTATAACCTGCTTTACAATGTCCGCACCTTCAGATCATGCAACTAAGAGGATATTATGCATGTTTTCGGTGAGTATTGCACAGTTTTTATATAAGGGAGGGAAAGGGGTGGCATCCAGAGCATGCCGCAAAAAATTTACAGACCATGACCCTTTTTGGAGCCTCTTATAGTGCCTTGGTTAGGTTATCCTCCTTTGTTATTTTTATGACCGAATCTGCATCTGTGGGTTCTGACAGCCAGGACTCCTGCAGATCAACTGTACCGAAACAGCATGGCTACCTATAATGTTACCATGCCCGTCATACAATGTGCACTACTGCAATACCTAAGCCCACCACTACACATTGTACGGTGAGTGAGCAGCATGTTCCGGGCATGTTAACATTACTGGTCGCCGCACTGTCCCTGATCAGTGGTTCTGGCTGTCGTAACCCTGCAGGTGACGTATCGATGGCTTATCCTTAGGGTAGGCCATCGATATTAGAAAGGTAAATAACCCCTTTAATATTCCTTCCTAATGTCCCACACAGTTAAATGTCTCCCCCACAGGATATTGTCCCCCCAATCACTGCCCCCATACAGTATAATGTCCCCTGTCACTGGCTCCATACAATTGGGAGAGGCGCAGCTTTGGAGATGGCTGAGCAATATACCACACACGAGCTTTCTCTCACTACCCTCTGTGGTATGATCAAGTTTGTTACAAATTTTCTGAATTTTCAAAATTGAGCTTTTTGGGGTTCGTTAGCCACAAATCACTATTATACTCCAGGGTGTCTTCAGACACCAGAGTAGAATAAACAGAGACCCAGGGGAGGTGCAGTAACATTCAAAATGGTGATCCTGACCTCCCTTAGCTCTCCTGGGCTTCCTTACAGTTCTGGTGCACATTCCCGGCACCCTTGGTCCTCTTCAAGTCTCTTCCAGCGGCTTTTGTGATGTCACAAACCAACATCCATTTCTAACACTTTGATGCAATGTTGAACACTGAAATAATCTTTTCGACCTAACTTACAATTTACATTATTAACCCATATCTGAACATAAAACAACCACAACATGACATAAGTAGAGAAATGTATTTTCTACTCCTGTCATGTAAGATATATCTTGGACACATAGATAGGTGCAGTGCCCCGTGTAACACTCTTGTGCCCCTCTGCTTCCAGTTGGTTCTCTTCTTTATGTTCATTTTCCTGTTTTGCAGGAACCTTTAGTTGTCTTCCATATCTACTGTGTCTTCTTTGCAGTTCTGTCCTCTTGTGCTCCATCGGTCTCTGGAGTGGAGGAGAGGTATTGGCGGAGGCAGGTCCCTGATGCTCAGCGGGGAGAAGAGTCAGTGAAGGAGAGGATTGTTGTCTCCATGATGCCAAGCCGATTATTAACACTGGGCAGAGAAGAAAAAATAAATTATGGTTAATAGTGGTGGTCGCTGCTGTAAATGTGACAACTGCAGCTGAAGTGAGCATGATATGTTATGGGAGCAGTTGTCATTTCCCTTCCCCCACACCCTAGTTTTACTAGCATCCGCTTATGAACATGTTACATCTTAGTTCCCAATATTCTTCCCTCCTCCTCATGGTCAATAGGCTCGGATAGTGGCCAAGACTTGAGCAGGCCTTTGCCCAGAGATGTCTATATGTAATTTAAATCTATAAACAGGTCAGATATTTGGGACGTCCTGTATGGGAATGGCCGAGGTCAGTACCCGTCAGCTCAGTTATATGTACTCACCTTTTGTGTAGATACGTCAGACAGTCTTAATGATGTTCTGTAGATGATGACCCGACTTGCTCCATTCATCTCCACCTGGGGCTTGTGTACGAAAATCCTTTAAACAGTTCTTCTTCCTCAGATGATCTAGGGCTGTCCTGGGAGTCTTTAGCTGACAGCAGGGCGTCTAATGGTATAATGGTGGTCTCGTCCTCTGCTGGTGACTAGGAGAGAAGAAACGTAAATCAGATGGATCGTGTGAACTGGAGCTATGAGTATCAGTGCATGGTCATAGCTTTTGTGTGCTCTTACTGACATTGAGTAGACACACAAAAACCATATGTGACAGCTAGAAGTTTTACCTTGGAGATTCCTATCTTTTTCAGATACTTACTGGTACAATTGCAAATGGTGGACGTGTTTTTCCTGCCTCTACAGCTGGCCAGTCAATTTTTTTATAGAACCGATGTTTTTGGATGCTTTTGGTAAATTTCTGCCGCTGCTCCGATGAATCGCTAAAGAGCTGTGATAAATAATAATACATTTGTATGATTCTATATACATATCCTTTATTCTAAGCTATTCCCTATAAGAGTGTTTATACTCACCTCCTCCAAGATGTCCCGGATATCCGGGTGCATGTTCTTTGGATAACGCAGGACGTAGATGGACTCCAGGATTTTATCAGTGCTGTTACCGTCGTAGAATGGAAATTGTCCAGTTGCCAGCTCGTAGAGGATGACTCCGAGTGCAAAGAAATCTACTGTGGCGTTGTATGGCCTCCAAAAGCAGCATCTGTAGAAGAATCATGGAGGATTAGTCACATGGTGAAGGAAGAGGCTGGATGTATGATAGGCGCTATACTGAGGACACAAGACTTATATCCCTCACCTCTGGGGCTATGTAGCCTGGCGTCCCGGCATAATCTAGAATTTTCTTTGTCCCAAATATGTTTATGGCTGCAAGGCCAAAATCTCCAATTTTAAGGTGGCCGCCACCGTCTATGAGAATATTCTCAGGCTTTATGTCTCTGTGAAGACAAAGAGGGTCAGTTTGGAAATGAATGGATTGATTGGAGCTATGTACAAGGAGTGGTAGACAACTGCATGAAGTGTCCATCTCTAAGGACGGTTATCTTATCTACATACCTGTGTATTATGCCCCGTGTGTGAAGGTAATTTAATCCACATATTATTTCAGCTGAAATAAATCTAAAGAGAAAGAAGAAAACATTGATCAACCTCAAATACCAGCAAAGTAATCGGCTAAAAATCCAACATCTACTGGACAATGAGAGGACAAATACATGACATATAATACACAATGTGCAGGGTACCTGGTAGTGGAGATGTCACATGGAGATGTCTGATAGATGAAACTTCGGAGGTCTCCTCCACTGATATATTCAAGGGCGAAAAATACATAATCCTGTAGAAAAGACAGAAATTATAATACAGGACATGATGGCGACATCTTCTGTTGTGGCAGACTAGATATGGGCAAATCTAAAGAGCATCACAAGCTGACAGGGAGGCGCCTACTGACAGTCTATGATGTACTCCAGAAAGTAAGGTTTCTACTTATCTACTGGTGAACATGACAGTGTCAAAAAGTGTAAGACTCCTACCTCATTCTGGAAGGTTCCGTAAAGGTGGGTAAACAGGTGACTCTGTTCGACGTCCTTCAATATTTCGCGCTCGACTAGGATGGAGTCGGTGGGGTTCTCGAGTGAATGCGGTCTTTTCTTTACAATTTTTACAGCAATTTTTTGATGGCTGGAGATGTGCGACGCAAGCATCACCTGGAAGACACAGAGGACCTCATGTATCTAAACCATCAGGAAAACTTTCCTGGCCAAAGCAACCAATCAGAGGCCAGCTTTCATTTCTTAATGACCATATACCTTGTATATGGCTTCCGGCGGACCCCCGACCCATCTAATACTGAAGACCTATCTAACTTTGCTAGGTTGTGGACCACCCCCTTTAAGGGCTGCATTTAATGTTCCCTATAATGAATTGATAAACTTTAAAAACTGGGTTGGAATAAGGAAAAAAAAATGCAATTCTGTCATATGATTTTGGGTTACATTTCTATGGTGTACACTATGCGGTCTGTACTATTACAGTTATACCAAATTCACATAGATTTTGTTATGTTGTAGGGCACAGTAAGCTGTATTTTTGTTTTTGGTTCCATCCTGAGATACATTCACATCTTTTATCTTTTATTCCCTTTTTGGTGGGTTGTGGGGGCTAAAAAAAACCTTTATTATTTTTTTTTTTTTTTTGCCAGAGCAATGTAAAAAGGAAAAAAGGGATATTTAGATTTTTTTAATACTTTTTTTTTTTTTTTTTAAACTTTATTGTGTGATACGTGAATTGTGCAGTGAACACTTACCAGTCCAAAACTACCGGATCCCAGCTCTGCATGAAAGCTCAGATCTTGTAATCTGAGTGGAGCGGGTTCTCTGTCTCCAGGGTCCGATGGGCCTGGGTCAGAATCTCCTTGAAGAAAGAAGAAGTCAGTGTAAGAATCCTAGTAAACTATATAGGGGAGATTTATAGAGCTGGGTTGTCCACACCAACCAATCACAGCGCAGCTTTCATTATCCCACAGCACTATAAGAAATGAAAGCTGCGCTGTGATTGGTTGCTAAGGCAACACAGACAGTTCTTCTAGACAGTTCTATCAATCCCCCCAGTATATGGCTGATTTCTATACATTTTTCTTTCAGGATGAAGCTGGACATCACCTCAAAGGCAAAGGGACTTCTAAAGCAGCTCCACAGGGTAAGAACCTCACAAACAGCATCCTATATCTCATCTTCTAGGGACATCATTTATATAGGATGTGGGGAGTAGTATATACACCAGCAGTGGCATATAGAGAGATATATACATCTGTTATATATACAGTAGTCAGGGTTATATTGGAGGCTGTCCCTTGCACCTATCTGGCTGTAGCTTGTCCAGAAATTAGATACATAACAAGACCACTTTCTTCCAAAAACAGCGCCCCCATGTGTCCACAAGGTTGTCTGTGATATTGCAGCTGATCCCCATTCAGTTCCATGGAGCTGAGCTGCAATACTAGACACAACCCCTGGACAGGTGTGGCGCTGTTTTTGTTGCCACCACTTGTACCCTTATGTATTTCCTGACGGCTCCTACCTGGTTCTGGTTCATCTCTATGGGGCTGAGTTTTCTGTCTCTTGCCAGAAGTCAGGTGTTGGGCACCGGACGGGAGCTGATCCTCCTCTCTCTTCCTCTTCAGGATGGGACTATTCCCATCGCCATGTTGGGAATTTCCATGGTTTGTCTTTCTGATCCGTTTTCCCTTTTTTTTGATAACTG
This sequence comes from Leptodactylus fallax, assembly GCA_947044405.1. Taxonomy (NCBI): domain Eukaryota; kingdom Metazoa; phylum Chordata; class Amphibia; order Anura; family Leptodactylidae; genus Leptodactylus; species Leptodactylus fallax. The sequence continues at coordinate 562 of CAMRHE010001874.1, read as the reverse complement.
AGGTCTTCACAGGAAGCCCAGCCGATGTCTTGGGGGGCTCCTCATCACCCTCAGTGGGTTTTAGGAAGGTGTTAGGACCCTTCCTCTTCTGAGGTGGGAGTTCCTCCCCACTCTCTCCATTACACTGCACCTCACGCTTACGTTTTTCAATCCGTTTCATGCTCGCAAGGAACACAAAAAAAATCGCCTCTTCACTAAAGTCGGTGAAGAAACACAAATGGCCTCTGGATTCTATTTCCATGAAGCCACCGGCAGCGTGATGTCATAGAACATAGTGACCTCACTGGATTCCGGATGGCATAACCAAGTAATTTAAATATTTAAAGGACCCATAAAAAAACAACTGTCTATGTACAAACACTACAGACATTAGTGCAGTAGAATGGAGCATATATATATATATATACCTGTATATAGTACAATAATGTACAATAGTAAAATAAATATATATCATTACTACTGTACATACTGGTGCGGACTTATATACATTTTGTTTACTACTGTACATATGTAATATATATATATATACACACACACACACATTTCCTATATATACGTGTTG
>CAMRHE010001873.1:0-25030 GCA_947044405.1 Leptodactylus fallax | reverse complement strand
CCCATACAGCTTCTTCTTGTGCAAAGTGTGCTGTATTGTTGACCGATGCACAGTGACACCATCTGCAGCAAGATGATGCTGCATCTCTTTGGAGGTGGTCTGTGGATTGTCCTTGACTGTTCTCACCATTCTTCTTCTCTGCCTTTCTCATATTTTTCTTGGCCTGCCACTTCTGGGCTTAACAAGAACTGTCCCTGTGGTCTTCCATTTCCTTACTATGTTCCTCACAGTGGAAACTGACAGGTTAAATCTCTGAGACAACTTTTTGTATCCTTCCCCTGAACAACTATGTTGAACACTCTTTGTTTTCAGATCATTTGAGAGTTGTTTTGAGGAGCCCATGATGCCACTCTTCAGAGGAGATTCAAATAGGAGAACAACTTGCAATTGGCCACCTTAAATACCTTTTCTCATGATTGGATACACCTGGCTATGAAGTTCAAAGCTCAGTGAGGTTACAAAACCAATTTTGTGCTTCAGTAAGTCAGTAAAAAGTAGTTAGGAGTATTCAAATCAATAAAATGATAAGGGTACCCAAATTTTTGCACCAGTCAAATTTTGGTTTAATGCATATTGCACATTTTCTGTTAGTACAATAAACCTCATTTCAATCCTGAAATATTACTGTGTCCATCAGTTATTAGATATATCAAATTGAAATGGCTGTTGCAAACACCCAAATATTTAGAACTAAAAATGATTAAGATTAATAGGGGTGCCCAAACTTTTTCATATGACTGTATATTCTTGTACATAGGAGTAGTATTATAGTAGTTATATTCTTGTACATAGGAGTAGTATTATAGTAGTTATATTCTTGTACATAGGAGCAGTATTATAGTAGTTATATTCTTGTACATAGGGGCAGTATTATAGTAGTTATATTCTTGTACATAGGGGCAGTATTATAGTAGTTATATTCTTGTACAGAGGAGCAGTATTATAGTAGTTATATTCTTGTACATAGGAGGTAGTATTATAGTAGTTATATTCTTGTACATAGGAGCAGTATTATAGTAGTTATATTCTTGTACATAGGGGCAGTATTATAGTAGTTATATTCTTGTACATAGGGGCAGTATTATAGTAGTTATATTCTTGTACATAGGAGCAGTATTATAGTAGTTATATTCTTGTACATAGGAGGTAGTATTATAGTAGTTATATTCTTGTACATAGGAGTAGTATTATAGTAGTTATATTCTTGTACATAGGAGCAGTATTATAGTAGTTATATTCTTGTACATAGGGGCAGTATTATAGTAGTTATATTCTTGTACATAGGGGCAGTATTATAGTAGTTATATTCTTGTACATAGGAGCAGTATTATAGTAGTTATATTCTTGTACATAGGAGGTAGTTTGTGTTTTTGGGGGGTTTTTTTGTAGTTTTTTCTTGGACAGGGGTGTTTTGTGTTATTTTTGTCAGGGTGTATTTTAGTGTTATATTCTTGTACATGGGGGTGTTTTAGTAGGTATATTCTTGTACATAGGGGCAGTATTATAGTAGTTATATTCTTGTACATAGGAGCAGTATTATAGTAGTTATATTCTTGTACATAGGAGCAGTAGTATAGTAGTTATATTCTTGTACATAGGAGTAGTATTATAGTAGTTATATTCTTGTACATAGGAGCTTGGTTGTTTGGGTTTTGGGTTGTTTTTTAGGAAAAATTAAAAAAATTTTTTTTTTTTAAAAAGGGGGGAAATATTATAATTTTTATATTTTAAAAAAAGAGAATTATATTAGTATTTTTATTTTAAAAAAGGGAATAGTATTATAGTATTTTTTATTTATAAAAAAGGAATATTTTATAATATATATTTTTTTATAAAAAGGGGGTTGTATAGTTATTATATTCTTGTACATGGGAATAGTATTATAGTAGTTATATTCTTGTACATAGGAGCTGTATTATAGTAGTTATATTCTTGTACATAGGGGCAGTATTATAGTAGTTATATTCTTGTACATAGGAGCAGTATTATAGTAGTTATATTCTTGTACATAGGAGCAGTATTATAGTAGTTATATTCTTGTACATAGGAGTAGTATTATAGTAGTTATATTCTTGTACATAGGGGGCAGTATTATAGTAGTTATATTCTTGTACATAGGGGGCAGTATTATAGTAGTTATATTCTTGTACATAGGAGCAGTATTATAGTAGTTATATTCTTGTACATAGGAGGTGTATTATAGTAGTTATATTCTTGTACATAGGGGCAGTATTATAGTAGTTATATTCTTGTACATGGAAATAGTATTATAGTAGTTATATTCTTGTACATAGGAGCTGTATTATAGTAGTTATATTCTTGTACATAGGGAACAGTATTATAGTAGTTATATTCTTGTACATAGGAGCAGTATTATAGTAGTTATATTCTTGTACATAGGGGGCAGTATTATAGTAGTTATATTCTTGTACATAGGAGCAGTATTATAGTAGATACATTCTTGTACATAGTAGGGAGTATTATAGTAGTTATATTCTTGTACATAGGGGGCAGTATTATAGTAGTTATATACATAGTTAGGTGATAGATATACATATCATAAAGATGATTGTTTATGGCAGTCAATGACACATATATCAAATCCATATATCAATTTGGCTTTTCCATTGTGTGATTGCCTGTGTAATGGGCCTCATTATTAGCATTGAGGATCCATCCAGGACATGTATTGTCTTAGTGTAATTGCCGCCGCTCTTAGGATTTCTTGCATCTGTGCTCTTTTTGTCTCTATAAACACTTTGGGTTCTGTAGGGAAGACTGAGATGTGGAGTTTCCCATATAGCAAACAGATCTCACATTGTTCATGGTCCAAAATCTGGGGGTGGGGGAGTTTAAAGGGAATATAACAGGGGACTACAGCTAAGGTTTATTTTGCAATGTATACTCATTAAAGCCTATAAATCATATTAGCACTGAACATTGAGCTGGAGAAATGTCATTTATCAGGAGACAATCTGTGACAATCACTCTATAGGTTGAATGAAATGTATAGTGTATGTATGTATAGCATTTGACATGTTATTGTCAATTCTTTGGAAAATAGTATATATAAAAATAGAAAAAACTATTTCATTGCATTCCTGTATGACAGTCAGAATCTTCTACCTATATGTGGTATAATAAAAAAAAGGAATCAAACATTGAATTAAAAAAAAAGTAAGACAACCAACCTGGATCAAACTGCACAAGGCTTGCGCTGGTGTGTGTGAAGTCCTGTCCCAACCGGGCTGAAATCTCCTGCACCTATAATCAAACATATTCTTTATTTTATGAATAAAGAAGTTGATGTTTCAAAATTATTTTTATATTGATTCACAAAAATAATTAAATATTTTCATAAAAAAATATATAGTATTAAATATAAAGTAACCTTCAAACAGAAAATATGAGAAAAATAGGTAAAATGTAAATCAGTAAATATAATGATTCTATAAATAATTTTATTTTCATTTTCTTTACTTTATTAATGTATTTTATCAGATTAAGATACATTATATTTAGATTATTTTTCATTTATTATCATAAATTATATTATTATCATATGGGAATTTAATTATTGCGTATTTTGTGTTATTTAATATATAAAATATTGTAATATATTTAAGTATTTATATACATTTTATATATTAAATATCTATTTTATATAATAAATATTTTTATCTATTTTACTTAATATAATAAATAGTTATATATTTTATATAATATAATAAATATTTATGGATATATATATATATTAGAATAATATTTTGATATTTTATGTCATAATAAATTGTTATATATAATATAATTTAATAAATCATTCTGTATACATTAATATAATAAATTAGTTGTATACATTTTATATCATATAATAAATCGATCTCTATAAACAATATAATAAATAGTATATAATGGTTATTTATATATTTTTTTTTTTTTTTTTTTATAATTTTTTTTTTTTTTTTTTTTTTTTTTTTTTTTTTTTTTATATTTTTTTTTAGTTTTCCCTTTATTTTTTTACTGTCATTTGAAAACGTTTGGGCACCCCTATTAATCTTAATCATTTTTAGTTCTAAATATTTGGGTGTTTGCAACAGCCATTTCAATTTGATATATCTAATAACTGATGGACACAGTAATATTTCAGGATTGAAATGAGGTTTATTGTACTAACAGAAAATGTGCAATATGCATTAAACCAAAATTTGACCGGTGCAAAAGTATGGGCACCTCAACAGAAAAGTGACATTAATATTTAGTAGATCCTCGTTTTGCAAAAATAACAGCCTCTAGTCGCTTCCTGTAGCTTTTAATCAGTTCCTGGATGAAGGTATTTTTGACCATTCCTCTTTACAAAACAATTCCAGTTCAGTTAAGTTTGATGGTCGCCGAGCATGGACAGCCCGCTTCAAATTATCCCACAGATGTTCAATGATATTCAGGTCTGGGGACTGGGATGGCCATTCCAGAACATTGTAATTGTTCCTCTGCATGAATGCCTGAGTAGATTTGGATCATTGTCTTGCTGAAATATCCATCCCCGGCGTAACTTCAAATTCGTCACTGATTCTTGTACATTATTCTCAAGAATCTGCTGATACTGAGTTGAATCCATGCGACCCTCAACTTTAACAAGATTCCCGGTGCCGGCATTGGCCACACAGCCCCAAAGCATGATGGAACCTACACCAAATTTTACAGTGGGTAGCAAGTGTTTTTCTTGGAATGCTGTGTTTTTTGGACGCCATGCATAACGCCTTTTTGTATGACCAAACAACTCAATCTTTGTATCATCAGTCCACTGGACCTTCTTCCAAAATGAAGCCCGCCCCTCCCCAGGTCCTTTTTCCCCCCCCCCCCCCCTCTTTTTTTGGCGCGCTCTCACAACCGCCTTCTTTCCCATCACTCTCCCATACAGCTTCTCCTTGTGCAAAGTGTGCTGTATTGTTGACCGATGCACAGTGACACCATCTGCAGCAAGATGATGCTGCAGCTCTTTGGAGGTGGTCTGTGGATTGTCCTTGACTGTTCTCACCATTCTTCTTCTCTGCCTTTCTGATATTTTTCTTGGCCTGCCACTTCTGGGCTTAACAAGAACTGTCCCTGTGGTCTTCCATTTCCTTACTATGTTCCTCACAGTGGAAACTGACAGGTTAAATCTCTGAGACAACTTTTTGTATCCTTCCCCTGAACAACTATGTTGAACAATCTTTGTTTTCAGATCATTTGAGAGTTGTTTTGAGGAGCCCATGATGCCACTCTTCAGAGGAGATTCAAATAGGAGAACATTTTGCATTTGGCCACCTTAAATACCTTACTTCCCTCTCATGATTGGATACACCTGGCTATGAAGTTCAAAGCTCAGTGAGGTTACAAAACCAATTTTGTGCTTCAGTAAGTCAGTAAAAAGTAGTTATTTTGTGTTATTTAATATATAAAATATTGTAATATATTTAAGTATTTATATACATTTTATATATTAAATATCTATCCCCTTTCTCCCCTTTATATAATAAGTATTTTTCTTATGACTGTATATCTATAATATAGTATATATTTTATATAATATAATAAATATTTATAGATATATATTAGAATAATATTTTGATATTTTATGTCATAATAAATTGTTAGATATAATATAATTTAATAAATCATTCTGTATACATTAATATAATAGATTAGTTGTATACAAAATTGTCTCATTTAACCTATCAGGGGGGGGGGGGGGTATAATAACATTCTGTTAAGCTCTATACACAATATAATAAATAGTATATAATGGTTATATAAATAATTATATACTTTTATATAATACTATAGTTGATTATGTATTTTATGTTAGTATGTTATTATATACATATATAAAAGATATACCTATATATATATATATATATATATATATATATATATATATAGATATACACATATATATAATATATACTTAAAATAGTGATAAATAATTCAAATAATGATATAAAGTGATTAGACTAATAATAAAAATATATCAAATTGACATGGTGCAAACACCAAATATTTAGAACTAAAAATGATTAGATATGGGTGCCCAATGCTGTATATAATATATACTTAAATAGTGATAAATTTAAATAATGATATGTGTTGTAATAATAAAATACAAGACATTCTATACATTCTGTAAAACTCAGTATTATGCACAAAATCGTCCCTTGGGGTAGAAACTGAACAAGCAAAAATTCTGTACAATACACTGAAAATAAACAATTGGTCACTGCTTAAAGGGGACTTCTATCCAGGCCTGACCGGGGATTGAAGCAGGGAGCGTTTATCGGCGGCTGCCTTGTTATCTGCTTGCACACTCGTTGCGTTTGGCTCGGCTTATCGTCGTGGAGCAGATTCTCACGGCCTCTTATCTTTGCCTTTACATTTCCTTGCACACATCACCACCGGTGGCCCCTCATAAATACGTTTCTGTAAAGCCTAAACACCTTCCGGATTTGGCAAGCAGAAATAGGTAAAGCCTTAGCTGCAGGGAAGTCGGCTCCAAGGCCGCTCTGTGGAAAGTTCCCAAATTTTGCAAGTTGACAAAAATATTAATTGAAGCAACAAAATCCTTAAGATTTGAAATAACCAACAAATATGGATTTACATTCTGGAATATACAGATTGTACTGGCAAAATCTAAGCAGCTGAACTACTGATGGCCGCCATTACTGTGACCATATGACTAGCAGATGGAAACTCCTTGGCCCTATACAAAATCTATAAGAAGGTCCCAACCTACTATGTTCCATATATAACACAGGTGTCTTCATTTGGAGGTTTTTGGACCTCCACCAGGGCCCAGTGAAACTCCTAACTCTGCACCCCCTGTATGAATGTAACACAAAGCTGCACTGGTATACAGAATTCATTTTCCCTCCCTCCCTCTCTCCTATGACTGTGTGTGTCAGTCTTTACTGATCTGCATTCTGTTCATTACCAAGTAATATTAAGATTAGAGATGAGCAAATTTTTCAAATATTCGATTCGGCTGGTTCGCCGAATTTTCAGAAACGATTCAATTCTGATTAATTGGCGGCAAATTGCATTAAAAAAAAACATCTATTTCCTGGCTGCAGAGAGCACAATGTGCCTTACAGTAACACGCATAGGGAGCCTACAATACTGTGAGTCAGTGCACAAACCTGCAAAGAGCAGCAGGATAATGGCAGTCAGTGCAGCAAGGTGTAGCAGGATTGTTCCTATTACCCCGGCTGCAAACACCCCAAATGAACCCTGTTCTGCTTCAGTACTCTGTATAAATCCCTCCCTATCCTTTCCTTACACTTCTAATGCTCTTTCCCTGAACTTCGATTGAGCAAAATATCAGTTTTCAAGTCTTTTCTACCACTTTCCCCAGCGCCTGCTGACGTCTCTCCCTGCACTAAGTACCCTGGAAAATGCCTGAATCCAAGATGGCGGAGGGTATTTATAGGGCTGTGACATCACAGGGCTGGCTGGCTGCTGATTGGCTGTACACATGGCACTGTGGGTGATCCCACGTTCCTTGCCCCATGTCCTAATATGTGCAGCGGCCATTTTAGGAAAAAACGCGATTCGTTACCACGAAGCGTGAGGAAATCCGGATTCTATGTGAATGGAATATTTCCTGAAATTCAGATCGAATTCCACTTCGTCAGTTTCGATTCGCTCATCTCTAATTAGGATTAATAGAGCTTTCCCACTCAGTTCAGTCTTCTAATACTCCTCTATTGGAGTAGTTTGGTCTGTAACCAGTAGCAAAAAATCTTACATGGTAGGATATTGTCCCAGTATATTGTTCAGGATAAGATATTTTATATTATTACAGGACAACAAATTGTATTTTATCATAAGGTGATATACAACATATTATAACATGATAACATATTGTATATTATTACAGGATGACAAATTATATAGTATATATAAATATTACATTATGATATTATACATTATTCCATTATGACATATTGTATATTATTACATGACGATATGTTGTATACTATTATATTATGACATATTGTATATTATTACAGGATGATTTGTACATTATTCCATTATGACATATTGTATATATCAGACTATTTCATAAACAACTTGTTTCATTTTTTTAATATTCACAAAAAATATTGACATATTTCAGTTTTCCCACTGGCCAGAATAGGTTTTACTGTGTAGCTTGGACATGTTAAGCAGAGTCATCTCATTATCTACAGTAGGTGGGCAAGTTAATGACATCTGCAGAGGACTAGATAAGGTGGGTTAGTAAAGCCGGTCATACACTTTTAATACCTACCAGCAGATCACTCATTTGAAAGCAGTGGATTTGACTCATCTCAGTGTGATGTGCATGTCCCACTTAAAGGGAGTGTCACCAGAACCAGCATATCGACCCAGCCCCGCAGATAGATAGTTTAGGGTCATCTGAATTGTGTTTTCTCCTTGTGAATCACTGCCTCTGTTGCCAAGATATTACCTTTTTAGTATGCAAATGAGCTCTTTGGAACAGTGAGGGCATTGCAGTTGCTCCAAAGAGGATAGTGGCAACACCCTCATTGCTCCAAAGAGCCCTTTACATAGAAACAAAAACAGTGATCTCTTTCCAACAAAGGCAGCAATTCACAAGGTAAAAACACCATCTCAGGTGACCCTAATCTATGTGTCTGTCTGTCTTCTATCTATCTATGTATGTCATATCTGTCTATGTCATATCTATCTATCTATCTGTCTATCTATCTATCTATCTATCTATCTATCTATCTACTATCATCTATCTATCTATCTATCTATCTCATATCTATCTATCTATCTATCTATCTCATATCTATCTATCTATCTATCTATCTCCTATCTATCTATCTCATATCTATCTATCTATCTCCATCATCTCATCTATCTAATATCTATCTACATATCTATCTATCTATCTATCTCATATCTATCTATCTCATCTATCTATCTATCTCATATATATCTATCTATCTATCTATCTATCTATCTATCTATCTATCTCATATCTATCTATCTATCTATCTATCTGTCTCATATCTATCTATCTATCTATCTATCTATCTATCTAATCTATCTCATATCTATCTATCTATCTATCTATCTCATATCTATCTATCTCATATCTATCTCATATCTATCTCATATCTATCTATCTACTCCTAGCTATCTATCTATCTATCTATCTGTGGGCTGTTATGCTGAGTTGTGCTGACACCCTTTAGAGGAAGTCTGTCACTTTGTACATGTTGTTCCATTTGCAGGCAGTATATTATAGAGCCGGAGGAGTGGAGCAGATTGATATATATATTTTTATGGAGAAAGATTCAGTATAACTGAACGTTTATTAATTTAACTCCTTCTTATTCTGAGATTAAGAGTCCAGTGGGCGGTCCATCTCAATGATTGACAGATATATCACTGAACACACACATAAAGGGACAGCTGTCAATCACTGCATGAGACCGCCCCCTGGACTCCCTAAACAAGAATAAGCAGAGCTTTATAAGGCTAAAATTATGAGCAACAATTCCATGTCACAAATGCTCAGCAAATCCTTCTTCACAACAATCAAACGGACAGATATCCTATAAAGTATAATATATTATTAGACTTTTAGAAACAATTTTAGTTTTGGTGTTTTTATGTAACTATCCACATAAGAATATTGACACATTGCAGTTTTCCCATTGACCACAGCCACAATAGATTAGCTGTGTAGACTGGACATGTTAGGGCAGAGTCATCTCATTTCTGCAACTTTCTAAAACATTTTACCTTTTAATTCTTCACCATTTTAAACATCTTTGTTGACTATCAGTGAATAGAAATCTCAATTACTTTCACCCAGAAGAGATACTAAAAACTTTAGGACTAGAAACACAAAATGTATTAGAACACTCCAAAAGCTTCTGTTACACAATGATCAAGATAAATTTACATAAGACTGGAAATGTCCTTCAATATTATAGTGTAAAATAACGGCCATATTTATCAGCATGAAAACCCTACAATGCCCTCTTCCCCGCACGTAAAATCTAACTTTACCTTTATTCCAGCAAACGCCGGATCTTTACTGCTCCCCCGTCTAATCACTTTCATTGCAAGAGTTCCAGCGTTCTCACAAATACGATAATATGATTCAGCCAGTTCTAATACAGACCAGCTCAGCTCAAGTCTGCAAAAAGTCATAAGAACAACACATTGAGAAAGTGGGAGATAGATGTGAGATAAATAGATAGATAGATAGATAGATAGATATGAGATAGATAGATAGATAGAGATAGATAGGATATGAGATAGATAGATAGATAGATAGATAGATAGATAGATAGATAGATATGAGATAGATATGAGATAGATAGATAGATAGATAGATAGATAGATAAATAGATAGATAGATATTTATAGGCATCCTTGCTATATTTCTGACTACTATGATACTTGGGTCCTTGTTATACTTCTGACATTGTAGCTCTATGAAAATTGACTTACATTTCTGGAGAAATCTTATTTCCGGCTGGATCAGAAATTTCAAATTCAAAACTGTCTGAATTGACCTCAAACAAGGGATTTATGATGTAACGAATCATCCTCTGGTTAATTTCTCTTTGTGTAAATGTTCTCCCAATATGATCCCCTGCAAAACAGATTCACACACAGCACTGACACAAGAAGCCTCATGAACATCTTAAGACATGAGCAAGAGAAAGTCTAACACAAACAAGTTCTGGCACTGCAGGGATCCATAAAACCAAGATTCTTCCTTTATTCTGGCAGGTACTTGAAAGACTGGTGTATTTTGAGCTATGATAGATCTTAATCAAAGTCTTACAAGAGAAGGTCTACATTCGAGGAGATCTTGTGTGGAATGAGAAGTACATGTACCCTTGTGATCAATGTCATCTTTAAGTACAACCACAATATTACAGTAAAGAAACCGAAGCTCAAACTCTTTTACTTCTAAAGACCACAATAGATCTCAAAATCTAATGATCATCTAGGTTGTGGCCCAGGTTATAGTCCAAGTTACAGGTTATTTTCCAAACTATGATCTGGGTTTTGGTCCAGGTTACTGTATAAATTATGGTCCAGGTTATAATCCAAGTTAAGGTCCTGGTTATAGCGCATGTTACGATTCAGATTATGGTTCAAGTTATGTTTTAGGTTATGGTCCAGCATGTTGTCCAATTTATGATATAGGTTACGGTCAAAATTATGGTCTAGGTATTAGACCAGGTTATTGTCCAAGTGTATGGTTTGTGTTATGGAGCACATCATGGTTCAGATTATAGTTTGAGTTATGATCCAGGTTATGGTCCTAGTTATGGTCTAGGTATAAATTGAGGTTATGGTCCATTTATAATTCAGATTATAAATGGTTAAATTCCAGCTTCTTGTCCAGGTTATGTTTGGTGTCCAGATCATAGTCTAAATTATTGTTCAGGCTTTGGTCCAAATTATGGTCCAAACTATAATCCAAATTATGTCTGGGCAATGGCCCAGTTTGTTGTCCAGGTTATGGTCCTAGTTATGGTAAAGGTTATTGTCCAGGTTATGGTCTAAGATAAGGCCCACATTATAATTAGTACATGTCATGGTCCATGCTATGTTCCAGGGAATGGTCCAAGTCATGTTCCAAATTAGGATCCTTTGTTCTGGGTTTTGTTTCATTTTATGGTCCAAGTTATGTTCTAAGTCATAGTTTAAGATATGGGTCGATTTATGGTCCACCCTACAATGTAGGTTATGGTCCAGGTTATTATCTAGGTTATGGTGTAGTTTATGGATGTGAAACCAGGTCAGTAAAGCAGAGTCTCAACAAAACATTCACGACTTACAGTTTGTCAAGACTACAAGGCAATCAAAAGATGGATCCTTGACCACATGAAGCTCAACATCCAATGGTAGTAGAAATGACCAGAACAATCTATTAATTTATGGAAATATATTGAAGAAATTCCGCACATTGAGAAAGACAGCTAGACTCTGAAGAGCTAAGGGGAAAAGAGGAAGAAGATGACTAAGACAAACTTAAGGAAGAAGATGAACTTAAGGAAGCTGAAGACCAAAATGGATGTCTATAATACAGTTACCAGGAGCGGAGGACAACGTGATAACTATTGTTATATTGTACCAATAAGTCACATTCCTTTACCTGTTTTTGCATTTTCCAAATGTCCGAAACGTGGAGATCTCAGAATAACATATACGAGGTCTTCATCTGCACTGTCAATGTCTGAAGCCTTGAGGTTCCGGGATGTGATCTGGATGGCAGACCTTCCATCCTTCATGGTCTCCACCACGGATGGATTTTCTTTGCTCACTATTTTTGGAGGTGTTTTATCCACATGGTTCACCTGTGGGAAGACAGAGGAATTATAGAATTATATTTCTTTTAATGTGTTTCCTGCTGACAGATATACCATCTCCTAGCAGGGCAACCTCCTTAAAAGGTAAGTGCCCCTAGAGGCACAGTTGCACTTTTTGTGTAGGTGTAGGACTGTTGGAGGAGTTGGGGGTCCACCAAGTATTTGGGGTAAAAATTCCAGTCAACTGGACATTGCAAAAAATTTAGACTACAAGAAGGCAGTCCCGTATAGGAAATAGATAATGTGCATGGAAATTGTTGAAAATGCGTTTATACAATGGCGGAGGAATGTCGTGGAGGGCGAGAGCGGAAAGATTCATCTTCTTATCTTTGTTTTTCATTGTAACTCGTTTCAGAGTCTTTTACCACAGCGATCGTGAGGAGGATAACTTCTCTCTTTTTTTCACCTGTTTGGATAATTTGCGTGGCCCCGGGGGGCGCTCACCTTCATGCCTCTGTCCAGTTCATTAGCCGCTTCACTAACTGCATTCTGCTTTTCTTAAATGATGGCTCCCGACCTGACGTCTTGTGACATCTGATTAGTAAACTAGGCCATGAATTTAAGAAATAAGCACTTTTCGCTTGTCAGGCCCGTTAACCCCTTGTGCGCCCAACGAACCTAAGAACTCAGAATCTTCAAGTATCAGCTTTCAAGAGATACATATTATATATTTTGTAGGTTCTTTCTAAGCAACACATGTTACTCTTCACATAAGATAAGAGTAAGCACATTGTCACTTCAAAAGAGCCAGAAAGACTTATAGGACAGTTTCTGCAAAGTCTAACCATTTAATAAAACCAGTTCAAGGCAAAAAAATTTTTATGGAAAGTCCAAATTTACCATTATTACACCAAGGGCTGGATGTGATTGCACCAGCGGAGTAAGAGTTAACTTCTATAATATTCTGCATCCATCATATGGGACTCACATCCATAAGGGATCTGGGCATACAAATCTTTCCAAAACACTGACTCCTGAACTTTTGCCAGAAGTATCTCTCCCCGGTGACTGTGAATGCAGAATTAGCCGGCATGTTATAACTGACACATCTCGGTAAGCAGTTTAGTATGTGCTGTAAATCATAGGACAGGAGGAATATAAAGACGCAGCATTATAAGTCCTTACATTATTAATGCTGGAGGCCAAGACGTCTCTCGGCATAGAGTGTTGGATCCCGAGCCTGCTGGCCAAGCATTTCCATAAACAGAGACATCGACCTGTTACAAGTGAGAGTCCGCGGGTGAACTACTACACCGCCACTGTGGATGGTGCAGAGACAACTCCTGTGCCCACACCATACCCATGCTGTACATATATGGCACCTAGCACATACTACATAGCACCATATGTGCACCATGAGTGTACGGTGCATATTGCCAAGGGGTTGAAGAAGTTTTCCACTTTGGGAAACAGTAGCCTAGATTGTCCAAACTTTGGGTTGTGACCTGGGGGTTGTGTAACACTTCCAGGGGGGTTGCAACTCGAGTTGACAAATATCTTCCACACTACAGGACTACAAACTGCAAACTGATTCCAGCGCAGTTGGAATTTTCTCTCTAACCCCCACCATTCCAAATAATAAGTGCAGGTAGTTTTGGTGCCTGATGTGCTATTTAAGCTTTGTAATGTCAGGTGGGCGGTGTCAGGCGGGGGTGTGTGATTCAGAGCTCCAATCAGAGGCAGCCAGTGTTAGAGCTCAGAACCACACCCCCTTGTCTGACACCTCAGGGACCAAAACTGACAGCACTGATTGCTCGGGAATAGTGGGGGTTAGAGAAAAAATTCCAACTGTGCCTGAATCAGTGGAGGGGCGGCTATTAATTGATGTAAAGAGCTGGACTTGTTGGAGGAGATGAAAGGTCCTCTTTAAGGGTGGGCCTCCTGTCTCTGCTTGCAACCGGTCAGAGATCATGCAGGCCTTGTATGGGTGCAAGTAGAGGCAGTAGATATTACGTATATGGCAATGGTTTCACTGGAACAAAACCTGGTGAGAAGAGCACGTAAGCCGGGGGCCAATGAGAGGAAAGGGAAGAGGCTGGTGGTCGTGGTTGGCCGATGCTACTCCATTAGCAATATATATATATATACACATGTGAACCAGGCTCTATCATTATAGGAAAAAAAAATCAAAAACATCAAGAAGTGTCACTACCTGACACTACTGGAGCGCTTGATATGGGTAGGAGAACATCTAGTACAAATGTGGGACATGTCATGGACAAGACTGGGACGGGTGATATTTATGGACTACATATAAATATAAAGCAGATGTAGCTTATTAGAATGACGACCATAAATACATTTTTCTAGTTAATCTAATTACCTCCAAAAAAGCTCTGCAAATAAATCATTTCCTACAAACGAGCCCCGGGGGTCATTTACCGAAATTCATTAATAGTGAGCACAAATCTAAAGGCACACACAACACTACAGAAATCATAACACACACCAGTGACTGCTCCGACACCTTCCATCCCAAATGAATGCAGATTTCAGGATCCTTCTAAATGCCAAACCTCATATTTACCCCCGGCGAGCCACAGGAACTTCCAACAAGGAGGCCGCAAGGTCCAAACGTCGTAAATTTGCAATGTTGAAGATGTGTTATTTGAACATGGATTATTACATGAATGCCGGGGTCTATCCCACACCCGGGAGCACAACAGGACAACTTTACAGCCCTGGTCACAATGTTCAGTTTGTACAGAATCCCACAGGGTAAATGAAATGGCATTATTATTTGATCCCATAAAACCCTCTCAGTATCCCCCTCCCCAAACGTAACCATCATCTTGGACCATATACAAAAAGTCAGCACAGGATACACTCATGATTATTCATGGGAATGCAAAGTTCAAACCAATCCCAGAGACAGGGAAGAACATCTGCTGCAAAGGTCCTGTTTATTCAAAAAGTTACAAAAATATACATTTATTGGCACGATTATACTGATATCTTGTAGCTTTCAGATGGAGAGAGAACTCTGGACCTTGTGTGGTCATATAGAGGCGAAGACGTATAGAAAGTCAATAAATATCATCACTCTCTCAATATTAAAAACTTTGGGGAAATTTATTAAGACTGGCGATCCGTACACCAGTCTTAACTGCCCGCCAGGTGCAAGACTCAATAGAATTACTAAGAAGCTCCAGCATCTATATGACATTTAAAGTGTAACTAAACTTTCAGACAACTTGTGATTTTCTGGCAGCATTTGTGTCATTAATAAATTTTGTAATATATTTTATTAACACATTTTGTCTCCTTTCTGTGACATCCTGCTTTTTTTCATTCTCTCCCTTGTTTCAGTATTGAGAGCTCTGTCTGTTTCTATTTTATACAATGTCCGAGATATAACTGTATGAAGTGACCCTCCCCCACCCTCATTCTCTCTACATATTACACAGCCCTGTACGCCATACACAGTAACATTCAGCGAGAGGCAGAAACAAGGGGAAGAGAGAAAAAAAAAAAAAAAAAAAAAAAAAGCAACACAAAAAAAAAAAAAAAAAAAAAAAAAAAAATTTTTTTTATTTATTTTTTTTATTATTTTATAAAAAAAAAAAAAAAAAAAAAAAAAAAAATATTTGTGAAAATTTTTAAAACAAATATTGTTTTAAAAAAAATTTTAAAATTTTTTTTTTTTAATTTTAAGCAAAAATTTTTTTCTCCATTTTAGTAGTTATATTTTTGTACATAGGAGCAGTATTATAGTAGTTACATTCTTGTACATAGGAGGTAGTATTATAGTAGTTATATTCTTGTACATAGGGGTAGTATTATAGTAGTTATATTCTTGTACATAGGAGTAGTATTATAGTAGTTATATTCTTGTACATAGGAGGTAGTATTATAGTAGTTATATTCTTGTACATAGGGGGCAGTATTATAGTAGTTATATTCTTGTACATAGGGGGCAGTATTATAGTAGTTATATTCTTGTACATAGGAGTAGTATTATAGTAGTTATATTCTTGTACATAGTAGTATTATAGTAGTTATATTCTTGTACATAGGAGTAGTATTATTGTAGTTATATTCTTGTACATAGGAGTAGTATTATAGTAGTTATATTCTTGTACATAGGAGCAGTATTATAGTAGTTATATTCTTGTACATAGGAGTAGTATTATAGTAGTTATATTCTTGTACATAGTAGTATTATAGTAGTTATATTCTTGTACATATGAGCAGTATTATAGTAGTTATATTCTTGTACATAGGAGCAGTATTATAGTAGTTATATTCTTGTACATAGGAGTAGTATTATAGTAGTTACATTCTTGTACATAGGGGCAGTATTATAGTAGTTATATTCTTGTACATAGGGGCAGTATTATAGTAGTTATATTCTTGTACATAGGAGCAGTATTATAGTAGTTATATTCTTGTACATAGGTAGTATTATAGTAGTTATATTCTTGTACATAGGAGGTAGTATTATAGTAGTTATATTCTTGTACATAGGAGCAGTATTATAGTAGTTATATTCTTGTACATAGGAGGTAGTATTATAGTAGTTATATTCTTGTACATAGGGGGCAGTATTATAGTAGTTATATTCTTGTACATAGGGGGCAGTATTATAGTAGTTATATTCTTGTACATAGGAGCAGTATTATAGTAGTTATATTCTTGTACATAGGAGCAGTATTATAGTAGTTACATTCTTGTACATAGGAGTAGTATTATAGTAGTTATATTCTTGTACATAGGAGTAGTATTATTGTAGTTATATTCTTGTACATAGGAGTAGTATTATAGTAGTTATATTCTTGTACATAGGAGCAGTATTATAGTAGTTATATTCTTGTACATAGGAGTAGTATTATAGTAGTTATATTCTTGTACATAGTAGTATTATAGTAGTTATATTCTTGTACATATGAGCAGTATTATAGTAGTTATATTCTTGTACATAGGAGTAGTATTATAGTAGTTACATTCTTGTACATAGGGGCAGTATTATAGTAGTTATATTCTTGTACATAGGGGCAGTATTATAGTAGTTATATTCTTGTACATAGAAGCAGTATTATAGTAGTTATATTCTTGTACATAGGTAGTATTATAGTAGTTATATTCTTGTACATAGGAGGTAGTATTATAGTAGTTATATTCTTGTACATAGGAGCAGTATTATAGTAGTTATATTCTTGTACATAGGAGGTAGTATTATAGTAGTTATATTCTTGTACATAGGGGGCAGTATTATAGTAGTTATATTCTTGTACATAGGGGGCAGTATTATAGTAGTTATATTCTTGTACATAGGAGCAGTATTATAGTAGTTATATTCTTGTACATAGGAGCAGTATTATAGTAGTTATATTCTTGTACATAGGAGTAGTATTATAGTAGTTATATTCTTGTACATAGGAGCAGTATTATAGTAGTTCTATTCTTGTACACAGGAGCAGTATTATAGTAGTTATATTCTTGTACATAGGAGCAGTATTATAGTAGTTATATTCTTGTACATAGGAGCAGTATTATACTAGTTATATTCTTGTACATAGGAGTAGTATTATAGTAGTTATATTCTTGTACATAGGAGGTAGTATTATAGTAGTTATATTCTTGTACATAGGGGTAGTATTATAGTAGTTATATTCTTGTACATAGGAGTAGTATTATAGTAGTTATATTCTTGTACATAGGAGGTAGTATTATAGTAGTTATATTCTTGTACATAGGGGGCAGTATTATAGTAGTTATATTCTTGTACATAGGAGGTAGTATTATAGTAGTTATATTCTTGTACATAGGAGTAGTATTATAGTAGTTATATTCTTGTACATAGGAGGTAGTATTATAGTAGTTATATTCTTGTACATAGGAGCAGTATTATAGTAGTTATATTCTTGTACATAGGAGCAGTATTATAGTAGTTATATTCTTGTACATAGGAGTAGTCTTATAGTAGTTATATTCTTGTACATAGGAGTAGTATTATAGTAGTTATATTCTTGTACATAGGAGCAGTATTATAGTAGTTATATTCTTTTACATAGGAGTAGTATTATAGTAGTTATATTCTTGTACATAGGAGCAGTATTATAGTAGTTATATTCTTGTACATAGGAGCAGTATTATAGTAGTTATATTCTTGTACATAGGAGCAGTATTATAGTAGTTATATTCTTGTACATAGGAGCAGTATTATAGTAGTTATATTCTTGTACATAGGAGCAGTATTATAGTAGTTATATTCTTGTACATAGTAGTATTATAGTAGTTATATTCTTGTACATATGAGCAGTATTATAGTAGTTATATTCTTGTACATAGGAGCAGTATTATAGTAGTTATATTCTTGTACATAGGAGTAGTATTATAGTAGTTACATTCTTGTACATAGGGGCAGTATTATAGTAGTTATATTCTTGTACATAGGGGCAGTATTATAGTAGTTATATTCTTGTACATAGGAGCAGTATTATAGTAGTTATATTCTTGTACATAGGTAGTATTATAGTAGTTATATTCTTGTACATAGGAGGTAGTATTATAGTAGTTATATTCTTGTACATAGGGGGCAGTATTATAGTAGTTATATTCTTGTAATTATTATAACATGTAACAGTATCTGTAGGGAAATATTTATTTTGTGAGTACCTCCTTGGTCAGAAATTTTGTAAGATTTCAGGAAATCGGTTTTTACATCTGGTGTCACAGCAGGATTATGATGAAAGGAATTTTAATCCCACAACTATTCCATACTCAGGATATAATTTTGGTGACCGCGTTTATTTTCACACTTTACATGATACTTTTCTAACATTTTTTGTAAATCAGCTTGTTCCCGGCCCTGCATATGGCAGGAAAATGATGGTTTCTTGTCTGTTTTACTTAAAAGGCCTGGAACCCACAAGGTAATGACTAGGCCAGTATGCTGGCCGCTCTTGTGGTCTAGTAATATACAGGAGAGGGTGATACGAGGCTTAATATAACCCTCTTCACAAATAATAATATGTGTACTTAAGATTTCATTTCCTTTAGGAAATACACACATGGTTGGTAAAGAAGCGGAACTTATGGGGAAATTGTCCTTGTTATAAAAGAAAGGTTTGTCTGATACTTTCCTACAAATATTTATCTTCTGCTTTTCATGTATGAAATGTAAGATCAGCGAGATCTTTAGCAGTATAGCGCCCCCCAGTGAGCACATTGTTTGTTCTCAGACATAGAAGTTGTAATTCAATAACTTTTCTCTTAAACTTAAACACAGGTAATACACTTTAAAGGGGGAGGGATCTGTAGATGACACTGTTATGGGGGATCTGTAGATGACACTGTTATGGGGGATCTGTAGATGACACTGTTATGGGGGATCTGTAGATGACACTTATGGGGGGGATCTGTAGATGACACTGTTATGGGGGATCTGTAGATGACACTGTTATGAGGGACCTGTAGATGACACTGTAATGGGGGATTTGTAGATGACACTGTTATGGGGGGATCTGTAGATGACACTGTTATGGGGGATCTGTAGATGACACTGTTATGGGGGATCTGTACAAAACACTGTTATGGTGCATATGTAGATGACACTGTTATGGGGGGATCTGTAGATGACACTGTTATGGGGGATCTGTAGATGACACTGTTATGGGGGGATCTGTAAATGACACTGTTATGGGGGATCTATAGGTGACACTGTTGTGGGGGGATCTGTAGATGAGACTGTTATGGGGGATCTGTAGATGACACTGTTATGGGGGATCTGCAGATTACACTGTTATGGGGGATCTATAGATGACACTGTTATGGTGGATCTGTAGATGATACTGTTATGGGGGATCTGTAGAGGACACTGTTATGGGGGATCTGTAGATGACACTGTTATGGGGGATCTGTAGATGACACTGTTATGGGGGATCTGAAGATGACACTTATGGGGGGGATCTTTACAAAACACTGTTACGATGCATATGTAGATGACACTGTTATGGGGGGATCTGTAAATGACACTGTTATGGGGGGATCTGTACAATACACTGTTATAGGGCATATGTAGATGACACTGTTATGGGGGATCTGTAGATGACACTGTTATGGGGGATCTGTAGATGACACTGTTATGGGGGATCTGTAGATGACGCTGTTATGAGGGACCTGTAGATGATACTGTTATGGGGGATCTGTAGATGACACTGTTATGGGGGATCTGTAGATGACACTGTTATGGGGGATCTGTAGATGACACTGTTATGGGGGATCTGTAGATGACACTGTTATGAGGGACCTGTAGATGATACTGTTATGGGGGATCTGTAGATGACACTGTTATGGGCGATCTGTAAATGACACTGTTATGGGGGGATCTGTATAATACACTGTTATAGGGCATAT
The DNA here is from genome assembly GCA_947044405.1 of Leptodactylus fallax. Classification (NCBI taxonomy): domain Eukaryota; kingdom Metazoa; phylum Chordata; class Amphibia; order Anura; family Leptodactylidae; genus Leptodactylus; species Leptodactylus fallax. The sequence goes on along the minus strand of CAMRHE010001873.1, from coordinate 4,286 downwards.
GTAGATGACACTGTTATGGGGGATCTGTAGATGACACTGTTATGGGGGATTTGTAGATGACACTGTTATGAGGGACCTGTAGATGATACTGTTATGGGGGATCTGTAGATGACACTGTTATGGGGGATCTGTAGATGACACTGTTATGGGGGGATCTGTAGATAACACTGTTATGGGGGATCTGTAGATGACACTGTTATGGGGGATCTGTAGATGACATAAGTAAACGCTCAAGTAATGAAGAATTGTATTTACCTGTATCACAAACACTGCGGAATTCTCCTTTAACTGACCATCAAGCAAAAACCCAACATTGGTGTCATCTGTGGCAGTGAAGGAGAAGCGATCTATTCCTCCAGATCCTCCATGATGGCGGTAAGACAAGGCTAAATTGTTAATGTCCATCTGTGTAAAATACCTCTGCTGCAGGAGGGCGCCGTTCAGGTACAAGTGACCATGCTGAGGATACTCTGTAATAGTGTATAGGAGCTTCTCCAGGGGGCTGTCTGGGTCTGTTATCTGCAGGATGTCAGAGGTAATAACAATGGCTTCTCCTTCCAAGATCTGGAGCCCCTTATTGTTTAGGAGAGTTGGAGGAATCCTGTCTGTCTGTGTGATGGTGAACTGTAAGGATCCGTCCTTTGCCTTTAGTCCATTGCTCACTGTAAAACTATGAAAAAAGAGAAATGGAAATAAGATTGTGATCCAGCAAAATATCACAGCACGGACTATGAGAACTCCATCCAATCCAACCTGGAGGCCCAAAGACAATGAACAAAAAGCAAAAAAAAAAATATAACTTTTATTAAATTACCAATGTGTGTCTATGCTGCTGACCCTCACATTATAACCCATATACCAAAATCCATTGGCTCATTCATGAGCACACAACACACCAAACTGTAGCAAGATGTATCCACACAAGACGAGAACAGTCTTACCACTTTAGATGACAAATCAAGGTAGAAGTGGTGCGGTGTGATCGTAGCATCAGGACAATCCGTGATCTGTCACCAGGGAGCCCAGAGCGGGACTCAATCAATATCAGAGAGTCACTCATCCAAACTAGCCCTGTATGGCCCTCAAACAGCTTTCCCTGGTGCACCCCGATTGACTCCCGCTCTGACAAGGACATTACCCAGACTAACCCTGGAGATGTATGACCCTGCCTGGCCCTATCCCTATGGGCGGCTAAACTTGCATTGAGTTGCGGCTCACTCATTTTGGGCAAGTTTAGCAGCACACAGCTGCCGTTTCAGAGAGACCATTTACTTTGGCTCCCTTGGATCCTATTATTAGCTCAGTCCCCCTGCAATCACCTTACAGGGTAAGGGGTTTCTGCTATTCTTTTGGGCACCCATTAATCTGGGTTTCCCGTTTGGACTATATTAGTTATATCCCCTAAGGAGTCCCGGTGTCCCCGTGGCAAAATGCCCATAGGGATAGGGACCAGCAGGGTCATACATCTCCAGAGTAATGTCAGGGAGGGAGTCAATTGGGGTGCACCAGGGAAAGCTGTTTGAGGGTTATACAGGGCTAGCTTGGACGAGTGACTCTCTGATATTGATTGAGTCCCGCTCTGGACTCCCTGTTAACATATCATGGATTGTCCTGACGCTAGGAACACACCGCACCACTTCTACCTTGATTTGTCATTTAAAGTGGTAAGACCGTTCTTGTCTTGTGTGGATACACCTTGTTGCAGTTGGTGTATTGTGTGCACATGAATGAGGCAACGGATTTTACTGCCTCCTATGTACAAGAATATAACTACTATAATACTACCTCCTATGTACAAGAATATAACTACTATAATACTGCTCCTATGTACAAGAATATAACTACTATAATACTGCCCTATGTACAAGAATATAACTACTATAATACTGCGCCTATGTACAAGAATATAACTACTATAATACTGCTCCTATGTACAAGAATATAACTGCTATAATACTGCTCCCTATGTACAAGAATATAACTACTATAATACTGCTCCTATGTACAAGAATATAACTACTATAATACTGCTCCTATGTACAAAAAAATAACTACTATAATACTGCTCCTATGTACAAGAATATAATTACTATAATACTACCTCCTATGTACAAGAATATAACTACTATAATACTGCTCCTATGTACAAGAATATAACTACTATAATACTGCCCTATGTACAAGAATATAACTACTATAATACTGCGCCTATGTACAAGAATATAACTACTATAATACTGCTCCTATGTACAAGAATATAATTACTATAATACTACCTCCTATGTACAAGAATATAACTACTATAATACTACCTCCTATGTACAAGAATATAACTACTATAATACTGCTCCTATGTACAAGAATATAACTACTATAATACTGCTCCTATGTACAAGAATATAACTACTATAATACTACCTCCTATGTACAAGAATATAACTACTATAATACTGCCTCCTATGTACAAGAATATAACTACTATAATACTACTCCTATGTACAAGAATATAACTACTATAATACTACTCCTATGTACAAGAATATAACTACTATAATACTGCTCCTATGTACAAGAATATATCTACTATAATACTACTCCTATGTACAAGAATATAACTACTATAATACTGCCCCTATGTACAAGAATATAACTACTATAATACTGCCCCTATGTACAAGAATGTAACTACTATAATACTACTCCTATGTACAAGAATATAACTACTATAATACTGCTCCTATGTACAAGAATATAACTACTATAATACTGCTCCTATGTACAAGAATATAACTACTATAATACTACCCCTATGTACAAGAATATAACTGCTATAATACTGCCCCTATGTACAAGAATATAACTACTATAATACTGCTCCTATGTACAAGAATATAACTACTATAATACTGCCCCTATGTACAAGAATATAACTACTATAATACTACTCCTATGTACAAGAATATAACTACTATAATACTGCTCCTATGTACAAGAATATAACTACTATAATACTGCTCCTATGTACAAGAATATAACTACTATAATACTGCCCCCTATGTACAAGAATATAACTACTATAATACTGCCCCCTATGTACAAGAATATAACTACTCTAATACTGCCCCCTATGTACAAGAATATAACTACTATAATACTGCTCCTATGTACAAGAATATAACTACTATAATACTACTCCTATGTACAAGAATATAACTACTATAATACTACTCCTATGTACAAGAATATAACTACTATAATACTGCTCCTATGTACAAGAATATAACTACTATAATACTGCTCCTATGTACAAGAATATAACTACTATAATACTACTCCTATGTACAAGAATATAACTACTATAATACTGCTCCTATGTACAAGAATATAACTACTATAATACTGCTCCTATGTACAAGAATATAACTACTATAATACTGCTCCTATGTACAAGAATATAACTACTATAATACTGCTCCTATGTACAAGAATATAACTACTATAATACTGCTCCTATGTACAAGAATATAACTACTATAATACTGCTCCTATGTACAAGAATATAACTACTATAATACTGCCCCCTATGTACAAGAATATAACTACTATAATACTGCTCCTATGTACAAGAATATAACTACTATAATACTGCCTCCTATGTACAAGAATATAACTACTATAATACTGCCTCCTATGTACAAGAATATAACTACTATAATACTGCTCCTATGTACAAGAATATAACTACTATAATACTACCTCCTATGTACAAGAATATAACTACTATAATACTGCTCCTATGTACAAGAATATAACTACTATAATACTGCTCCTATGTACAAGAATATAACTACTATAATACTACCTCCTATGTACAAGAATATAACTACTATAATACTGCCTCCTATGTACAAGAATATAACTACTATAATACTGCTCCTATGTACAAGAATATAACTACTATAATACTGCTCCTATGTATAAGAATATAACTACTATAATACTACTCCTATGTACAAGAATATAACTACTATAATACTGCCTCCTATGTACAAGAATATAACTACTATAATACTGCTCCTATGTACAAGAATATAACTACTATAATACTACCTCCTATGTACAAGAATATAACTACTATAATACTCCTCCTATGTACAAGAATATAACTACTATAATACTACCTCCTATGTACAAGAATATAACTACTATAATACTGCCTCCTATGTACAAGAATATAACTACTATAATTCTGCTCCTATGTACAAGAATATAACTACTATAATTCT
>CAMRHE010001872.1:0-25059 GCA_947044405.1 Leptodactylus fallax | reverse complement strand
CTGCGCCCTCGTGCACAGAGACCGTGACAAGTCTGCGCTGTTTGCACCCCCGCAATCCCAACTGCAGCGTTACCTTCCATCTGGTCACCGCAAGAAAAACTGGCGTCACGAACAGGATACGGGTGTGTGCCATTTTGAGAAAGTCGCCACGAAAAGTGCGCCAAATTGTCTCCAGAGCATCGGTCTTTATTGTGGACTTTGCTAAGATCAAGTTTATTCCCTGAGAGTGCTTGCCACAAAGAGGGGGAGCCCTAAACCCCTGAAGTAAGCCCTAAAGACTGTCCTCTCAGTGTGTTACAGCCCTGGAAGAGTTAAAACGCCCAGGACTTGTTTGCTGCGCCACATCGCTGTGTAAGAACGCCCACAAAGGGTTAACTGTATCTTGCAAAGGTGCGGGAGATTTTTAGCACTGCCCATGAGGCCAGGAGACCCATCTGCCGCCATCTTAGGAGAGCCCAGAATGCTGAGCGCAATGCTCCAGCGCACCCATACAAGAAAGTGAAAGGCGAACGTGCCGGCGCCATTTCTGACTCTCCGGTGCCGCATCACCGCCCCCCCCCCCCCCCCCCCGCCCCCCTCCCCCCCACCCGCCGCTCCCAGTGAGTACCGTCCCCCCCCCCCCTCGTCTTCTCCCCTCCCCCCCCCCCCCCGGGCGTTTTCCCTCCCCGTGGGGGGTGCCCCCACCAAAGGGGGGGGGCCCCCCGCCCCCCCCCCCACCAGGGCGCTTTGTAAAAACCACCCCCTTAAAAAGGGGGCGGCCTCCCTATTTGTCGCCCCCCCCCCCCCCCCGCAGGCGGTGGTTTTTTTAAAAGAGCCGGCGACCTAATTCCAGTCATACCTGCAAACAACATGACTGAGCAAAGTGACATTGTGCCATCTGTTTCTAGTAATCCAGCAGTGCCCATGGCGAGCAGCCTACCATTCTCCATGCCATTTTACCCTGGCGCACCATGGCTGCCACGCTACAAAGGGGAGGCGCATACCCTCAGGGACTTTCGTGAGAAGATGCTGTCTCTCTTCCAGTTCTATCCTCTGAATACAGAACAGCAGATACAGATCCTGCTGGGCCAGCTTGAGGGTGCTGCAGCTAGGGAGGTCAAATCCTGGCCTGCCTCTGACAAAAGAACCCCTGGGCAAATTCTGGACAAACTCCAGGTGAACTTTGACGTGCGATCTGTCTCCGAGGTAAAGATGCGCTTCTTTTCCAGACGACAACTACCTGGTGAGACCCTGCGGGACTATGCTTTATCCCTCCAAGAGGCGTTCAGAGCTGTGGTGCAAGTGGATCCACGTGAAAATGTGGACTCTGATAAAATCTTGCTTGACCGCTTCATAGAAGGGGCGGGTACCACATTGCTCCAGAGTCAGTTGCGAATGCTTGCTGCACAACATCCCAGCATCACGTTTGCTGACTTCAAGGCCCTTGCCATCCAGGTCTTGGGACAGGAGCAGCCCCAGCCGAGCCCAGTCATCTGTGCTCCCTCACCTGGACCCTCAACAAGCATTGCTCCAGTTGTCCTGCCACTACCTCTGGGTACCTCACCTGCTGCCCAAACTGCGCAGACTACACCAGCAGACTCCAGAGATGACCTTCTGGCCCGAGTGGATCATCTGACCCGTGCCATGGAACAGATCACCGTCCGTCTAGATCGTCTGACCCAGCCGTCTTCATCGTCCAGTGATCCTTTGCGAAGTCTCAACATCTCACCTGAGTCGCCACCCAGACGTCCATCTTCAGTGAAACCTCCGCAGAGTGAGAGGCCATACTGTACCTATTGCCATAGATATGGACACACCAGGCCTCAGTGTTTTCAGTTAAACGGGCCACCCCTGAGGCAGCGGGCCGCCCCTCGGGAGGAAAGAAGAAGGGCCCAGGTGAATCTTCAGTGCCATTGTCACGCTTCGTCTCAGCCTGCCCACACATCACAATCCGGGTGAACGGCGTCCCTCTGACAGCGTTGGTGGACACTGGATCTCAGGTAACAACCCTGCGCAAGCAGGTGTTCCTTGAACATTGGGACTTAGGTGTGTTGAATAGAACACCTGACACATGGATAAATCTGTGTGCCAGCAATGGACAGCCCATACCACAGCAGGGTTATTAGGAACCCACTATCCAGATTGGGGACTTGAAACTGCCTAGACAGGGTGTAATTGTCACTGATGTAGAGGATGATAGGTTTGCAGTTGGAATATTAGTCATGAATGTTTTACGCCATTGCTTTGCAGAAGTGTTGGATGCCTTGCATGCCTCTCTCCTTACAGCTTCTCCCAGTGACCAGCAGACCATTCAGCGGGCCATTCGTGTACTCAATGCCCAGCACAAGTTCGCCAACAAACAAGGTGAAATTGGTCGAGTCCGGATCCAAGATACCCGTCCAGTAACCCTACAGCCTGGAACAGAAACTATGGTGTGGTGCCGTGCCCGTCCGGGCATAGAAAATCAGGACTACGAGGCCTTGCTACAATCCATACAGGTAGATGGCCAACCACTTGTCATGGCTGCCCGCAGCCTTGTCACAGTTTCCAATGGACGTGTTCCTGTCCGCTTAGTCAACTTGGGCGATGCTCCCGTGAACCTCCACAAGTTCCACTCTGTGGCCCTGCTACACCGGTTAGCACCAGAAGACATTCTCTCTGGTGATTCTACCGCCACACAGCGTTCCACCCAAGCTGCTGAGAACATTCAGAATGGAGCCACGAAGTCGTGGTGGGATGAATTGAACGTGGGAGACGCCAATACCCCTATAGAGCACATCAATGGGGTTCGCAATGTGGCCAAGCGTTACCAACAGGCATTCAGCAAACACCCATTGGACTTTGGTAAGACCACGACCATACAACATCGCATTCTGACTGGCGACAACCATCCAATCAAGGAGCGTCACCGTCCAATACCACCCGCGATGTCATCCGGGAGAGTAACAGCCCCTGGGCAGCCCCGCTAGTCTTTGTCAAGAAGAAAGACGGAACCCTACGATTTTGTGTGGACTATCGTAAACTCAACAACGTCACGCACAAAGACGCATACCCATTGCCGCGGATTGAGGAATCTCTAATGGCTTTGGGATCAGCTACCTGTTTCTCGACCCTGGACTTAACCAGTGGATACTGGCAAGTCCCTATGGCGCCTGAAGATCGTGAAAAGACTGCGTTTACGACCCCGATGGGACTCTTTGAATTCAATAGTATGCCATTTGGGCTATGTAATGCCCCAGCCACATTCCAACGGCTTATGGAGAGGTGCCTCGGCCATGAGAATTTCCAGAGTGTGCTACTGTACCTGGACGATGTTATTGTATTCTCCCGGACATACCAAGAACACCTTCATCACCTGTCCGAGGTATTCAAGGTACTTATACAGCACGGCCTAAAGTTGAAGCCCTCCAAGTGCTACCTGTTGAAACCCCAAGTTCACTACCTTGGGCATGTCGTGAGTGCACAAGGCGTCCAACCTGATCCTGAAAAGATAACTGTAGTCCAGAACTGGCGAAGACCAACTACCGTCAAAGAAGTCCGAAGCTTCCTTGGATTCGCAGGTTACTACCGGCGTTTCATACCACACTTCGCCCAAGTAGCCGAGCCTCTGAACGAGTTGTTGCGCGGTTGTCCCAGAGAAAACTACAACCGAAAGCTTCCGGTAGACTGGACAGCGCGTCAAGAGGAAGCCTTTCAAGCGCTTAAAGCACTTCTGACGCAACCACCAATTCTAGCCTATCCCGACTACAGTCAGCCATTCCGCTTGTACACAGATGCAAGTCACCAAGGTTTGGGTGCAGTGTTGTCCCAGGTTCAGGACAACAAAGAGCGAGTCATCGCCTACGCCAGCAGGAGTCTGAGAGGCGCGGAGAAGAACGACCAGAACTATAGTTCTTTCAAACTCGAACTTCTGGCGCTTGTCTGGGCCGTGACAGAGAAGTTTAAAGACTACCTGGCTGCCACACCCTTTACCGTGTACACAGATAACAATCCGTTGGCGCATCTGGACACTGCTCGACTGGGAGCCCTTGAACAACGGTGGGCCTCAAGACTCGCGAATTACAAGTTCTCTGTCAAGTATCGCAGTGGCAAGTCCAACGCTAACGCTGATGCACTCTCAAGGTTGCCTGTGGGAGAAGAACCACCCCGAGAAGACATCTGGGAAGAGGTGGAGATGCCACCATTCTACAACAAGTTTGCCCAACAGGTTGCTATTGGTGTTCCTTTAGAAGGAGAATCTCTGGCGAAAACAGCTGCCGAATCCCTCCAGGAGCCATCTCTGTGGAAAACGTTCCAAGAAGAGAGCAGAGTTTTAGGAGAATTGTCAGATTTCCTGCTTACAGGAAGAATACCAACCCGTGTAAAGAGAGGTCTTCATGACGTGGAATTAAAACGCCTTTGGCGACAGAGGAAGCGCCTGTTTGTCCAACGAGGCCTTCTACATAGAAACACTCTTGATCCTGTCACAGGTGAAAGGCTTCATCAGATCCTCGTACCAAGAAGAGACGCACAGATGATACTTGAGGCGTATCATGACAGATCCGGTCACTTCGGGGTACAAAGACCGAAGCTACCATCCGTCGTCGCTTCTATTGGGTTGGGATGAGGAGTGACATTGAGAGTTGGTGCCGAGAGTGTCCCGCCTGTAGTATCACCAAGGAAGGTCGAAGAGATCAGAAGGCCCCTCTACATCCAATTAAGACTCAAAAGCCGTGTGAAATTGTTGCTCTGGACCATGTGAAGTTGGGTCCCACACGTTCCGGCTACAGCTACGCTCTGACAATGGTGGATCATTACTCCAAGTTCCTTGTCATCGTGCCTGTCAGAGATCTTACAGCAAGAACTACGGCTGAGACCTTCTACGCAGAGTTTGTCCGCCATTACGGTTGTCCTGAGCATATCCTCACCGACCGTGGATCGGCGTTTGAATCCCAATTGTTCCGTGAGCTGTGTCAGTTCCAAGACTGCAAGAAGTTGCGAACCACAGCGTATCACCCTCAAGGGAATGGTATGTGCGAGAAGGCAAATCAAGTGATCATCGGCATGCTAAGAAAAGCCGCAGTTACACCTGGTGTTGAGTGGCCTGAGCGTATCAAGGACTTGGCCTATATTTACAACAACACACCCCAAACATCTACGGGATACGCACCATTTTATCTAATGTTTGGAAGACAAGGTCAACTTCCTTCAGACTTAACCCTTGGTGTGAAGGTCCCTGACACCATCAATCCACTACCCATAACAGACTGGGTTGTTGAACACCGCCGACGTATGGAGGAAGCTGAAGAGATAGTTGAAACGCGCATGGATGAGGTTCGTAGGAGACAACAGGAGGATTACAACCATCGCGCCCATGCAGCGCCCCTGAAAGTTGGCGACCGTGTATGGTTAAGGAATAACCATCGGAATGTGAAATTGGATCCATTCTGGGAGAAAGAACCATACAGTGTCATCTCCATACCATATCCTGAATCCGACGTGTATGAGATCTCTAAACCTGGGAGACAGCCCCAAGTAGTACACCGAAACCATCTGAAGCTGTGCCTTAAAGAAGGACTACCCACAGAGGTGCCCCCAGCTGAGACAACGAGTACAGAGATCTTGTCACCTTCTGAAGCGAAAGAGAGACCCCCAACGTTAACTGAGCTTATGTGGGCGCCTAAACTACTACCATTTAGCTGTTATCCACCAATTGCTCTAGTGCAAGAGAACCCTTCGACAGATGATTTAATTGATTTCAATGACTCTGTTCCTGATTCAAATCTCGTTCCACTTAGGCGTTCTGAGCGTACCACAAAAGGCATACCTCCAACACGCTATAGTGATGCCATGGCTGTCCTTGGGTAAAAGAGGTTAACTGTCTCTGCTTCTGTATATATGTTATTCCTGCTCTGATTACATTAATGTTTTTCCTGTGTGTATATACAGTATATATATAATATCTTGCCATGTAATATAGTATTTACATTTATATGCAACAATCCAAGCCATAGTGCCTGGCTCACCGAGCCAAGGAAGTTCTGTTACCCCATTGCGGTATGGACATTGGTGCTAGAGTGCCTACTCTTCCTTACAGAAAGGACTGTTTATTGTTTCTCAGAGAGACTCTCATGATAATGGACACTCACGAAATTTGTGCCAGAGAGCCTCTGGACCCATTTGCACTACTGTTGTTTCTATATGGACTGTCTGATGGTACCGCCAAAAGGTTCCATAAGTCTGAGTTTAATTATCTCTCCGTTACCCTTCAGACTTCTCATGGACATTCCAGGACTATGCCGGGAGGTCTTACCTCAAGTTTCTAGGTATTATATTTTTCTAAACTGTTAGTGACATTTGCACTTTATTCGTATTTATTAACGTTATGTTACATTTCTCACCTTCACCCCAGCCCGTCGCCGAGGTCGGCTCAGTGAAAGAGGGGGAGTATGTGGCATCCCAGAGCTGGCTATGGCTGGGCTGAGGGTGATCTCTGTGCATTGTATTATTTCCTGTTGCTTCATAGCCTGTGTGACATAGCAGGGGGTCCTGAGTCTCACTCAACACAGCGCCACCTAGTGAGCCTCACACATGCATTACACCTCCCATAGGATTGAATAGTAACCAAATGTCCAATAGGAGGACATCGCCTGGGAAAAGGGGAGGAGTCAGCTGATCACTGGGTCCCCATGGTAACACCCCTGCAGGAAGGTCCTGCGTGTGAGGAGTTAGAAGTGTGGAGTGTTAGGAGGAGGAGGTGAGGAGATAAGTGTGATGTCCTGTGAAGAAAGCAGTGAGTTTAGTGCAGGAATCTCAAGTCCTAGACAGGCCCAGGAAGGTTGGAGAGCTGACATACTCCAGCTATTCAGAAGATCCTGTCCCCTGTCTGCCTAGCCATCGCCCTGAAGGAAGTCAAGCATCATCATCTTGTCAGCATGAGACTGTGGAGAGAACATTCTGGAACACGTGCTCCATAGCCAGTATCACAGGATCCAGGGGCCAAGGCCAGACCTGTGGAATATCCTGCCACCCTGACTATTGCACCCCGAAACTCTGAGCTATCAGGACCACATAACGTGAGTGGGGAATATTATGTACTAGTATCATGGTGGGCATCCTCCTATGAGCCAAATAGGAGCCCAGACGCACCTTAGGGCTGTAACACTGAAGTATAAGGGGCTAGGAACACCTTTCATCAAGTCTACCCTGCACCCCAGAACTTTGCTGTGTCACCAGGCGTACCCCGTTGTTTTGTATTGAAGAAACTGTTTAAGCATTTGTGCCTCCACACCCATGGAAGTAAAAGTTCAACTTTACAACCGTTTCTGTGTCTGACTCTGCACCGACAACATCAGGGAGCCCCAAACACCACCAGTCGGCACAGTATATGGGAAGCGCCCGGGGGAACAATCACCACCAACATTTGTGCAGCCCCCTCATCACCGGTACCAGTGGTGGTAACGTGGGACAGCACCAGCGCTGCGCCCTCGTGCCCAGAGACCGTGACAAGTCTGCGCTGTTTGCACCCCGCAATCCCAACTGCAGCGTTACCTTCCATCTGGTCACCGCACTCTCAGCTGAAGGCAACTCACTAGCAGGTACACTTACTGCCATGGGAAGTATCTCAGAGAGGGGGTTACGGGCCCTCTCTGCAGATATGACAGACACATTATCAGCATTAATCATAGACAGTCCATCACCGTAAATTGGGTTGCTCCCCACCCCATATTGGGACATCGCAGGTCCCAAATCAGTTCCCAACAGTACATTATTAGGCAAATCAGTCAATAGTCCCACAGTCCGTATTCCCTTTCCTGCACCCACATCCAGATACACAGATGGGCCACCTGCTGTGGCTTGGGAAGCAGGGAAGTTCTGGGCGGTTGGGACACTCCTTCTTGAAATGTCCTGTCGGGTTGTAAGAGACAGCCAATGTTGTCCTGGGCTTCATTTGTCTGTAGAACTGTTGATGTTGGATGTGTTTCTGTGATTCTGTTCCTTTAAGACAGCAGCCATTGATTGGCATGATGCTGGAGTTCTCTGCTCACCCTGCCTGTTCTGCAGAACAGGCAGGCTGACATAAAAGGGGGGGGTCTCACTCCAGCATCATGTCACAATTACAATGGCTGCTGTCTTAAAGGAACAGAATCACAGAAACACATCCAACATCAACAGTTTATACAGACAAATGAAGCCCAGGACAACATTGGCTGTCTCTTACATATTCCCCCCCCACTTTAAGATTGGCAGTCCCTGCCTATGACTGTATATCCAGAGGGTTGTACTTTTATGCACAGGGTGGTAGTATACCGATGTATGGCAGGCCAAACAAACTCATCCTGCGCATACCGAACAGGGGGAATACCAGCATTTGGCCTAGTGGTCCGTCTGAGGACCGGTGGTATATTATGGGGTGCTGCAGCTATGGGCTGAGAAGGACCAGCGGATTCCGCACCTGAGGGGGCACAGGCCGGAGATACAGTAGTCACAGGTGGAACATCCCCAGGAGCAGGGATCGGCCAACAATCATCCTCCTCGTCTGAGGCCCATTCCGCACCTCCATTCTCTGACTGTGGGAGCTCATTTACATTGGCAGGCCCATCATGATTTGTCCCTTCAGAATGACACAGGCGCAACATATTTCGGTGAAGTACTCGAACACAATCAGTTCCTTCTTTCTGGACCTGGTACACTGGCCCATTCGCATACTTGCGGCCAACAACACGATACGGCAAAGCCTCCCATCGGCTTTCCAATTTCCCTTGGGGTTTCTTGACACGAACTAGCACCAGGTCGCCTGGTTGCAATGGTGCTTCTTGCACTGGGGTCTTATCAGGATGGGGATGTTCTTGCAGGCGCTGCCGCACCAATCGATGGATCGTCTCAAGTCTCTGCCGGTGCGCCCGCACCCAAGAGGTTGGATCCCTCGGAGGGAACCCATCCACATCATCCAACTGTAATTCTCCTATACTTCGCCCAGACCGCCCAAAGAGAAGTGTAGTAGGGGAGACACCCCTCCAATTAGAGAGCGCTACCGACAAATTCCTCCACAGTTGTATCAGGAAGTAAAAGAACTGTTAGCTAAGATGCTACAGGGTGGGATCATCCAAGAAAGCCAGAGTCCCTGGGCAGCTCCTGTGGTGTTAGTAAGAAAAAAAGATGGGTCCATCCGATTTTGCGTAGACTATCGGAAGTTAAACGCTTGCACCGTACGAGATTCCTACCCCTTGCCACGGATTGAGGAGTCCCTCTCAGCGCTGGGGAGAGCCCGGTACTTCTCCTCACTAGATCTGGCTAGTGGGTATTGGCAGGTGCCGATGGCCACAAAAGACAAGGAGAAGACGGCATTCATCTTGCCCATGGGACTATACGAATTTAACCGGATGCCCTTCGGGTTGACAAATGCACCCGGAACGTTTCAGCGGTTGATGGAGAAATGTCTCGGTGACTTCAACTTTGAGTTCACTCTCATCTACTTGGATGACATTATAGTGTATTCTGCGACCTTTGAAGACCATCTCCACCAGTTGGGGCAAGTATTTCGAAGATTGCGGGAACATGGGCTCAAATTGAAACCCAGTAAATGTCGGTTGTTCCAATCTGAAATTGATTACTTGGGTCACCGCGTATCAGGAGAAGGGGTGAGACCATCAAGAGACAAGATAGCGGCTGTTCAAGATTGGCCAATACCGACTACCCTGCGAGAAGTGAGGGCGTTCCTTGGAGTAGCCGGTTACTATCGACGGTTTATTAAGGATTTCGCCAAGGTAGCAGCACCACTTAATGCTCTCCTACGAGGCACATCCGGTGGTCCAAAGAACCGGTCCGTGAAGTGGGGACTTGAACAGGAACAAGCCTTCCAGGCATTAAAGGATGCACTGACAACAGCCCCAATCTTGGCATATGCTGATTACCACTTGCCGTTCCAGCTGTATACGGATGCAAGCCTGTATGGTCTTGGAGCAGTGCTTTCCCAGCTTCAGGAGAGGGTCATAGCGTACGGCAGCCGGTCTTTGAGAGATTCTGAAAGAAACCCCGAGAATTATAGTTCATTTAAGTTGGAGCTGTTGGCACTGGTATGGGCCATGACCGAGAAATTCTCTGAATATTTGACCGGTGCTGAAGTTTTAGTACTGACTGACAACAACCCACTAGCTCACCTGGAAAATGCCAAGCTCGGGGCGTTAGAGCAGAGGTGGATAGCCCGAATGACTAAGTTCAATTACCGCATTAAGTATCGGTCCAAGACAGAGAACCAGAATGCTGACGTGCTTTCTAGGGTAACCGCCCAGACCCCCACAGTAGACGTGGATCATGAGTTGGAGCATGTGGAGGTGCCCGACTTCAGCAGATTTTCACAGGCCTTGGCCGCCGCTAATCAGTTTGAGATGGAGGGGACTGAAACGGCTCCTTTCTTTGGTCCCTCACGACAGGAATGGGCACAGATACAACAGACCCATGAGGGGCTGGCACAGATGATCAAGTGTGTTGAGAAAGGCCAGAAGCCCTGTAGAGAGGAAAGAGAACGACTGACACGTGAGATATTATCTGTTCTGAGTCAGTGGGAAAAGTTGGAGATGAAAAATGGAGTGCTATGCCGAAAGGTCTATTTACCTTCTGAGATCGACATTCGATACCAAATTGTGGTGCCTAGTGAACTGGCTCGCTCGTTGGCAGTTGAGGCTCATAATAAGAATGGACATTTTGGTCATGAGAAGACCTTTCGTTGGTTACAGCGACTGATTTACTGCCCTGGTCTTCGTCAAATGGTCGAAGAAGTATGCCGCAGCTGTCGAACTTGTGAGATCCATAAGGCAATAGAACAGAGAGCTCCCCTGCAAACCATCGTGACCCAGGAACCTTTAGAAATCGTCATGATAGACTATCTAATGGTGGGCCCATCCAATAGCGGACACCAGTATTGCCTCGTAATGGTGGATCACTTCACCAAATTTGCGGTGGTAACCGCCACCAAGGACCAGACAGCTGAGTCAGCAGCTCGTGCTCTGTGCCAAGATTTCATTCGAGTATATGGGTGCCCTAAACGCATCCACTCCGACCAGGGTGCCTGCTTTGAGGGACACGTAATGAAAGAAGTTCAACGTATCTACGGGATAAAGAAGTCGCACACGACTCCATACCACCCTCAGGGAAATGGGGCCTGTGAAAGATTCAACAGAACTCTGCTACAGATGCTGCGGACTCTGGAGGAAGACAAGAAGTTACAGTGGCCACAGTTCTTGTCTGAAATGGTGTGGGCCTATAACAATCAGGTCCATTCTACAACGGGGTACTCTCCTTATACACTTCTCTTTGGGCGGTCTGGGCGAAGTATAGGAGAATTACAGTTGGATGATGTGGATGGGTTCCCTCCGAGGGATCCAACCTCTTGGGTGCGGGCGCACCGGCAGAGACTTGAGACGATCCATCGATTGGTGCGGCAGCGCCTGCAAGAACATCCCCATCCTGATAAGACCCCAGTGCAAGAAGCACCATTGCAACCAGGCGACCTGGTGCTAGTTCGTGTCAAGAAACCCCAAGGGAAATTGGAAAGCCGATGGGAGGCTTTGCCGTATCGTGTTGTTGGCCGCAAGTATGCGAATGGGCCAGTGTACCAGGTCCAGAAAGAAGGAACTGATTGTGTTCGAGTACTTCACCGAAATATGTTGCGCCTGTGTCATTCTGAAGGGACAAATCATGATGGGCCTGCCAATGTGAATGAGCTCCCACAGTCAGAGAATGGAGGTGTGGCATCCCAGAGCTGGCTATGGCTGGGCTGAGGGTGATCTCTGTGCATTGTATTATTTCCTGTTGCTTCATAGCCTGTGTGACATAGCAGGGGGTCCTGAGTCTCACACAACACAGCGCCACCTAGTGAGCCTCACACATGCATTACACCTCCCA
Source organism: Leptodactylus fallax (assembly GCA_947044405.1). Taxonomy (NCBI): domain Eukaryota; kingdom Metazoa; phylum Chordata; class Amphibia; order Anura; family Leptodactylidae; genus Leptodactylus; species Leptodactylus fallax. Next base: position 13,197 of record CAMRHE010001872.1, on the reverse strand, counting down.
TAGGATTGAATAGTAACCAAATGTCCAATGGGAGGACATCGCCTGGGAAAAGGGGAGGAGTCAGCTGATCACTGGGTCCCCATGGTAACACCCCTGCAGGAAGGTCCTGCGTGTGAGGAGTTAGAAGTGTGGAGTGTTAGGAGGAGGAGGTGAGGAGATAAGTGTGATGTCCTGTGAAGAAAGCAGTGAGTTTAGTGCAGGAATCTCAAGTCCTAGACAGGCCCAGGAAGGTTGGAGAGCTGACATACTCCAGCTATTCAGAAGATCCTGTCCCCTGTCTGCCTAGCCATCGCCCTGAAGGAAGTCAAGCATCATTATCTTGTCAGCCTGAGACTGTGGAGAGAACATTCTGGAACACGTGCTCCATAGCAAGTATCACAGGATCCAGGGGCCAAGGCCAGACCTGTGGAATATCCTGCCACCCTGACTATTGCACCCCGAAACTCTGAGCTATCAGGACCACATAACGTGAGTGGGGAATATTATGTACTAGTATCATGGTGGGCATCCTCCTATGAGCCAAATAGGAACCCAGATGCACCTTAGGGCTGTAACACTGAAGTATAAGGGGCTAGGAACACCTTTCAAGTCTACCCTGCACCCCAGGACTTTGCTGTGTCACCAGGCGTACCCCGTTGTTTTGTATTGAAGAAACTGTTTAAGCATTTGTGCCTCCACACCCATGGAAGTAAAAGTTCAACTTTACAACCGTTTCTGTGTCTGACTCTGCACCGACAACATCAGGGCGCCCCAAACACCACCAGTCGGCACAGTATAGGGGAAGCGCCCCGGGGGAACAATCACCACCAACATTTGTGCAGCCCCCTCATCACCGGTACCAGTGGTGGTAACGTGGGACAGCACCAGCGCTGCGCCCTCGTGCCCAGAGACCGTGACAAGTCTGCGCTGTTTGCACCCCGCAATCCCAACTGCAGCGTTACCTTCCATCTGGTCACCGCAAGAAAAACTGGCGTCACGAACAGGATACGGGTGTGTGCCATTTTGAGAAAGTTGCCACGAAAAGTGCGCCAAATTGTCTCCAGAGCATTGGTCTTTATTGTGGACTTTGCTAAGAACAAGTTTATTCCCTGAGAGTGCTTGCCACAAAGAGGGGGAGCCCTATACCCCTGAAGTAAGCCCTAAAGACTGTCCTCTCAGTGTGTTACAGCCCTGGAAGAGTTAAAACGCCCAGGACTTGTTTGCTGCGCCACATCGCTGTGTAAGAACGCCCACAAAGGGTTAACTGTACCTTGCAAAAGTGCGGGAGATTTTTAGCACTGCCCATGAGGCCAGGAGACCCATCTGCCGCCATCTTAGGAGAGCCCAGAATGCTGAGCGCAATGCTCCAGCGCACCCATACAAGAAAGTGAAAGGCGAACGTGCCAGCGCCATTTCTGACTCTCCGGTGCCGCATCACCGTCCCTGCTGTGCACCGCTGATCTCTGGTCCACGCTGCAGTTGCTGTCAGTGAGTACTGTGCCTCCCTGTCCTTGTCTTCAGTCCTCCCACGGCCCCAGCGAGTGTTTTCCGTGTACAGTGTCCGTGGGGAGTGCCACCATTAAAGAGGGGGGAGCACACCGTCAGCCTGCATCACAGTGACTCTGTTAATAGCTACAACATTCTTAAAGGGACAGCATTCCAAGTTGTAGTCTCCATTCCCTGCCAGCAAGCAGTTGAGTTTCTTAAGGAGACGGCGACCTAATTTCAGTCATACCTGCAAACAACATGACTGAGCAAAGTGACATTGTGCCATCTGTTTCTAGTGATCCAGCAGTGCCCATGGCGAGCAGCCTACCATTCTCCATGCCATTTTACCCTGGCGCACCATGGCTGCCGCGCTACAAAGGGGAGGCGCATACCCTCAGGGACTTTCGTGAGAAGATGCTGTCTCTCTTCCAGTTCTATCCTCTGAATACAGAACAGCAGATACAGATCCTGCTGGGCCAGCTTGAGGGTGCTGCAGCTAGGGAGGTCAAATCCTGGCCTGCCTCTGACAAAAGAACCCCTGGGCAAATTCTGGACAAACTCCAGGTGAACTTTGACGTGCGATCTGTCTCCGAGGTAAAGATGCGCTTCTTTTCCAGACGACAACTACCTGGTGAGACCCTGCGGGACTTTGCTTTATCCCTCCAAGAGGCGTTCAGAGCTGTGGTGCAAGTGGATCCACGTGAAAATGTGGACTCTGATAAAATCTTGCTTGACCGCTTCATAGAAGGGGCGGGTACCACATTGCTCCAGAGTCAGTTGCGAATGCTTGCTGCACAACATCCCAGCATCACGTTTGCTGACTTCAAGGCCCTTGCCATCCAGGTCTTGGGACAGGAGCAGCCCCAGCCGAGCCCAGTCATCTGTGCTCCCTCACCTGGACCCTCAACAAGCATTGCTCCAGTTGTCCTGCCACTACCTCTGGGTACCTCACCTGCTGCCCAAACTGCGCAGACTACACCAGCAGACTCCAGAGATGACCTTCTGGCCCGAGTGGATCATCTGACCCGTGCCATGGAACAGATCACCGTCCGTCTAGATCGTCTGACCCAGCCGTCTTCATCGTCCAGTGATCCTTTGCGAAGTCTCAACATCTCACCTGAGTCTCCACCCAGACGTCCGTCTTCAGTGAAACCTCCGCAGAGTGAGAGGCCATACTGTACCTATTGCCATAGATATGGACACACCAGGCCTCAGTGTTTTCAGTTAAACGGGCCACCCCCGAGGCAGCGGGCCGCCCCTCGGGAGGAAAGAAGAAGGGCCCAGGTGAATCTTCAGTGCCATTGTCACGCTTCGTCTCAGCCTGCCCACACATCACAATCCGGGTGAACGGCGTCCCTCTGACAGCGTTGGTGGACACTGGATCTCAGGTAACAACCCTGCGCAAGCAGGTGTTCCTTGAACATTGGGACTTAGGTGTGTTGAATAGAACACCTGACACATGGATAAATCTGTGTGGCAGCAATGGACAGCCCATACCACAGCAGGGTTATTGGGAACCCACTATCCAGATTGGGGACTTGAAACTGCCTAGACAGGGTGTAATTGTCACTGATGTAGAGGATGATAGGTTTGCAGTTGTAATATTAGGCATGAATGTTTTACGCCATTGCTTTGCAGAAGTGTTGGATGCCTTGCATGCCTCTCTCCTTACAGCTTCTCCCAGTGACCAGCAGACCATTCAGCGGGCCATTCGTGTACTCAATGCCCAGCACAAGTTCGCCAACAAACAAGGTGAAATTGGTCGAGTCCGGATCCAAGATACCCGTCCAGTAACCCTACAGCCTGGAACAGAAACTATGGTGTGGTGCCGTGCCCGTCCGGGCATAGAAAATCAGGACTACGAGGCCTTGCTACAACCCATACAGGTAGATGGCCAACCACTTGTCATGGCTGTCCGCAGCCTTGTCACAGTTTCCAATGGACGTGTTCCTGTCCGCTTAGTCAACTTGGGCGATGCTCCCGTGAACCTCCACAAGTTCCACTCTGTGGCCCTGCTACACCGGTTAGCACCAGAAGACATTCTCTCTGGTGATTCTACCGCCACACAGCGTTCCACCCAAGCTGCTGAGAACATTCAGAATGGAGCCACGAAGTCCTGGTGGGATGAATTGAACGTGGGAGACGCCAATACCCCTATAGAGCACATCAATGGGGTTCGCAATGTGGCCAAGCGTTACCAACAGGCATTCAGCAAACACCCATTGGACTTTGGTAAGACCACGACCATACAACATCGCATTCTGACTGGCGACCACCATCCAATCAAGGAGCGTCACCGTCCAATACCACCCGCGATGTACCAACCGGTGAAAAAGTTGATCCGAGAGATGCGAGGTGCTGATGTCATCCGGGAGAGTAACAGCCCCTGGGCAGCCCCGCTAGTCCTTGTCAAGAAGAAAGACGGAACCCTACGATTTTGTGTGGACTATCGTAAACTCAACAACGTCACGCACAAGGACGCATACCCATTGCCGCGGATTGAGGAATCTCTAACGGCTTTGGGATCAGCTACCTGTTTCTCGACCCTGGACTTAACCAGTGGATACTGGCAAGTCCCTATGGCGCCTGAAGATCGTGAAAAGACTGCGTTTACGACCCCAATGGGACTCTTTGAATTTAATAGTATGCCATTTGGGCTATGTAATGCCCCAGCCACATTCCAACGGCTTATGGAGAGGTGCCTCGGCCATGAGAATTTCCAGAGTGTGCTACTGTACCTGGACGATGTTATTGTATTCTCCCGGACATACCAAGAACACCTTCGTCACCTGTCCGAGGTATTCAAGGTACTTATACAGCACGGCCTAAAGTTGAAGCCCTCCAAGTGCTACCTGTTGAAACCCCAAGTTCACTACCTTGGGCATGTCGTGAGCGCACAAGGCGTCCAACCTGATCCTGAAAAGATCCCTGCAGTCCAGAACTGGCGAAGACCAACTACCGTCAAAGAAGTCCGAAGCTTCCTTGGATTCGCAGGTTACTACCGGCGTTTCATACCACACTTCGCCCAAGTAGCCGAGCCTCTGAATGAGTTGTTGCGCGGTTGTCCCAGAGAAAACTACAACCGAAAGCTTCCGGTAGACTGGACAGCGCGTCAAGAGGAAGCCTTTCAAGCGCTTAAAGCACTTCTGACGCAACCACCAATTCTAGCCTATCCCGACTACAGTCAGCCATTCCGCTTGTACACAGATGCAAGTCACCAAGGTTTGGGTGCAGTGTTGTCCCAGGTTCAGGACAACAAAGAGCGAGTCATCGCCTACGCCAGCAGGAGTCTGAGAGGCGCGGAGAAGAACGACCAGAACTATAGTTCTTTCAAACTCGAACTTCTGGCGCTTGTCTGGGCCGTGACAGAGAAGTTTAAAGACTACCTGGCTGCCACACCCTTTACCGTGTACACAGATAACAATCCGTTGGCGCATCTGGACACTGCTCGACTGGGAGCCCTTGAACAACGGTGGGCCTCAAGACTCGCGAATTACAAGTTCTCTGTCAAGTATCGCAGTGGCAAGTCCAACGCTAACGCTGATGCACTCTCAAGGTTGCCTGTGGGAGAAGAACCACCCCGAGAAGACATCTGGGAAGAGGTGGAGATGCCACCATTCTACAACAAGTTTGCCCAACAGGTTGCTATTGGTGTTCCTTTAGAAGGAGAATCTCTGACGAAAACAGCTGCCGAATCCCTCCAGGAGCCATCTCTGTGGAAAACGTTCCAAGAAGAGAGCAGAGTTTTAGGAGAATTGTCAGATTTCCTGCTTACAGGAAGAATACCAACCCGTGTAAAGAGAGGTCTTCATGACGTGGAATTAAAACGCCTTTGGCGACAGAGGAAGCGCCTGTTTGTCCAACGAGGCCTTCTACATAGAAACACTCTTGATCCTGTCACAGGTGAAAGGCTTCATCAGATCCTCGTACCAAGAAGAGACGCACAGATGATACTTGAGGCGTATCATGACAGATCCGGTCACTTCGGGGTACAAAAGACCGAAGCTACCATCCGTCGTCGCTTCTATTGGGTTGGGATGAGGAGTGACATTGAGAGTTGGTGCCGAGAGTGTCCCGCCTGTAGTATCACCAAGGAAGGTCGAAGAGATCAGAAGGCCCCTCTACATCCAATTAAGACTCAAAAGCCGTGTGAAATTGTTGCTCTGGACCATGTGAAGTTGGGTCCCACACGTTCCGGCTACAGCTACGCTCTGACAATGGTGGATCATTACTCCAAGTTCCTTGTCATCGTGCCTGTCAGAGATCTTACAGCAAGAACTACGGCTGAGACCTTCTACGCAGAGTTTGTCCGCCATTACGGTTGTCCTGAGCATATCCTTACCGACCGTGGATCGGCGTTTGAATCCCAATTGTTCTGTGAGCTGTGTCAGTTCCAAGACTGCAAGAAGTTGCGAACCACAGCGTATCACCCTCAAGGGAATGGTATGTGCGAGAAGGCAAATCAAGTGATCATCGGCATGCTAAGAACAGCCGCAGTTACACCTGGTGTTGAGTGGCCTGAGCGTATCAAGGACTTGGCCTATATTTACAACAACACACCCCAAACATCTACGGGATACGCACCATTTTATCTAATGTTTGGAAGACAAGGTCAACTTCCTTCAGACTTAACCCTTGGTGTGAAGGTCCCTGACACCATCAATCCACTACCCATAACAGACTGGGTTGTTGAACACCGCCGACGTATGGAGGAAGCTAAAGAGATAGTTGAAACGCGCATGGATGAGGTTCGTAGGAGACAACAGGAGGATTACAACCATCGCGCCCATGCAGCGCCCCTGAAAGTTGGCGACCGTGTATGGTTAAGGAATAACCAGCGGAATGGGAAATTGGATCCATTCTGGGAGAAAGAACCATACAGTATCATCTCCATACCATATCCTGAATCCGACGTGTATGAGATCTCTAAACCTGGGAGACAGCCCCAAGTAGTACACCGAAACCGTCTGAAGCTGTGCCTTAAAGAAGGACTACCCACAGAGGTGCCCCCAGCTGAGACAACGAGTACAGAGATCTTGTCACCTTCTGAAGCGAAAGAGAGACCCCCCAACGTTAACTGAGCTTATGTGGGCGCCTAAACTACTACCATTTAGCTGTTATCCACCAATTGCTCTAGTGCAAGAAAACCCTTCGACAGATGATTTAATTGATTTCAGTGACTCTGTTCCTGATTCAAATCTCGTTCCACTTAGGCGTTCTGAGCGTACCACAAAAGGCATACCTCCAACACGCTATAGTGATGCCATGGCTGTCCTTGAGTAAAAGAGGTTAACTGTCTCTGCTTCTGTATATATGTTACTCCTGCTCTGATTACATTAATGTTTTTCCTGTGTGTATATACAGTATATATATAATATCTTGCCATGTAATATAGTATTTACATTTATATGCAACAATCCAAGCCATAGTGCCTGGCTCACCGAGCCAAGGAAGTTCTGTTACCCCATTGCGGTATGGACATTCGTGCTAGAGTGCCTACTCTTCCTTACAGAAAGGACTGTTTATTGTTTCTCAGAGAGACTCTCATGTTAATGGACACTCACAAAATTTGTGCCAGAGAGCCTCTGGACCATTTGCACTACTGTTGTTTCTATATGGACTGTCTGATGGTACCGCCAAAAGGTTCCATAAGTCTGAGTTTAATTATCTCTCCGTTACCCTTCAGACTTCTCATGGACATTCCAGGACTATGCCGGGAGGTCTTACCTCAAGTTTCTAAGTATTATATTTTTCTAAACTGTTAGTGACATTTGCACTTTATTCGTATTTATTAACGTTATGTTACATTTCTCACCTTCACCCCAGCCCGTCGCCGAGGTCGGCTCAGTGAAAGAGGGGGAGTATGTGGCATCCCAGAGCTGGCTATGGCTGGGCTGAGGGTGATCTCTGTGCATTGTATTATTTCCTGTTGCTTCATAGCCTGTGTGACATAGCAGGGGGTCCTGAGTCTCACACAACACAGCGCCACCTAGTGAGCCTCACACATGCATTACACCTCCCATAGGATTGTATAGTAACCAAATGTCCAATGGGAGGACATCGCCTGGGAAAAGGGGAGGAGTCAGCTGATCACTGGGTCCCCATGGTAACACCCCTGCAGGAAGGTCCTGCGTGTGAGGAGTTAGAAGTGTGGAGTGTTAGGAGGAGGAGGTGAGGAGATAAGTGTGATGTCCTGTGAAGAAAGCAGTGAGTTTAGTGCAGGAATCTCAAGTCCTAGACAGGCCCAGGAAGGTTGGAGAGCTGACATACTCCAGCTATTCAGAAGATCCTGTCTCCTGTCTGCCTAGCCATCGCCCTGAAGGAAGTCAAGCATCATTATCTTGTCAGCCTGAGACTGTGGAGAGAACATTCTGGAACACGTGCTCCATAGCAAGTATCACAGGATCCAGGGGCCAAGGCCAGACCTGTGGAATATCCTGCCACCCTGACTATTGCACCCCGAAACTCTGAGCTATCAGGACCACATAACGTGAGTGGGGAATATTATGTACTAGTATCATGGTGGGCATCCTCCTATGAGCCAAATAGGAACCCAGATGCACCTTAGGGCTGTAACACTGAAGTATAAGGGGCTAGGAACACCTTTCAAGTCTACCCTGCACCCCAGGACTTTGCTGTGTCACCAGGCGTACCCCGTTGTTTTGTATTGAAGAAACTGTTTAAGCATTTGTGCCTCCACACCCATGGAAGTAAAAGTTCAACTTTACAACCGTTTCTGTGTCTGACTCTGCACCGACAACATCAGGGCGCCCCAAACACCACCAGTCGGCACAGTATAGGGGAAGCGCCCCGGGGGAACAATCACCACCAACATTTGTGCAGCCCCCTCATCACCGGTACCAGTGGTGGTAACGTGGGACAGCACCAGCGCTGCGCCCTCGTGCCCAGAGACCGTGACAAGTCTGCGCTGTTTGCACCCCCGCAATCCCAACTGCAGCGTTACCTTCCATCTGGTCACCGCAGAGGTGCGGAATGGGCCTCAGACGAGGAGGATGATTGTTGGCCGATCCCTGCTCCTGGGGATGTTCCACCTGTGACTACTGTATCTCCGGCCTGTGCCCCCTCAGGTGCGGAATCCGCTGGTCCTTCTCAGCCCATAGCTGCAGCACCCCATAATATACCACCGGTCCTCAGACGGACCACTAGGCCAAATGCTGGTATTCCCCCTGTTCGGTATGCGCAGGATGAGTTTGTTTGGCCTGCCATACATCGGTATACTACCACCCTGTGCATAAAAGTACAACCCTCTGGATATACAGTCATAGGCAGGGACTGCCAATCTTAAAGTGGGGGGGAATATGTAAGAGACAGCCAATGTTGTCCTGGGCTTCATTTGTCTGTATAAACTGTTGATGTTGGATGTGTTTCTGTGATTCTGTTCCTTTAAGACAGCAGCCATTGTAATTGTGACATGATGCTGGAGTGAGACCCCCCCCCTTTTATGTCAGCCTGCCTGTTCTGCAGACAGAGTGTGAGCAGAGCAGCAGGAAGTGACGAGACAGAGAGCAGCAGCCATCTTGGCAAGTGTTGTATTGAACTGGTGTGGAGATTTTTCTGTACAGCTAAGCTGTATCTTGGTCCAGAGACAAACAGAGTGTAAAGAGACAACAGGACTAGTGAGTCCATGTGAAAGGAACTGTGCTCAGTGGCTGATCAGTGAGACTGACATTGTGACTGTGTATATGGATACCACAGATAGAGACTCGCAGTGCTGTTGATGTACTGGACAGCACCTGCTAAACCCCGGCTTACAACCCAGCTCAGTGTATGGATTCGGCAGGACTGTCAGTGTGCTGAGTGGAATCTGCTGTTGGATTACATTGCATTCATTGGGTTTCCCTGTTAAAGAGGACTTCATTTCTCCCAAGATCCTGATAACAGTGAGGAGAGGACGCTTCACTATAAAAGAAAGGAACGACTTTGGGCCCCACCGCGCGCTTCTACGGACTGTAAGCGGTCCACCTGGACCACTGGGGAAAAGGGGGTGCACCCAAATGTGATGTCAGGGTCAGTTAGGGATAGTTTTGAGTATATTGTTCATTCAGTGTCCATACTGCAGAAGTGGACAGAGTAAAAGTAGAAACCATTGCAGAATTTGCCTTGAAATTGTTCATGCTATATTGTATATTTTGCTTGTCTTTATCCCTGTCATTTTACCTTCAAATAGCCTTTATTAACTTATAGTAAATATATATTCTTTTCTTGAACTACCGCGTGTGCGTTCATTTCTGGTTGCGGAGTCCAAACCACCTGCCTTGCTCTCGGTTCACAGGGTTACAGGCATGGCCCCTCCGCACCTCCCCTTGGGGTTTGGGGAAGGTCACTAGGGTGCCCAGAGTTCTTGGGACAGGGGAGGGACCACCTGGGGCATAGCTTGTCTCACCCGACCTGACGACAGACGGCTGTGGTGAACTCCGGCCTGGCTTCTCCTTCCAACTGGAGGGTCTGTGCAGGGTTGTTGGAGTTTGCACATGGGCGGTTTGTGCCCGCTGGGAGATTTCCCCGCCTTTTCAGCTCAAGCTGATACTCTCTCTCTGCCTGTCGCTCAGCAGCCTGCCGTTCTTGTTCTTGATCTACAGCTTCCAAAAAACGGCGCAACACCTGCAGGTATGTGTTAGGGTCACTGGTGCCTACTTGCTGTAGGGCCATTTGCCAGTATGAAACCGTTCCCCCCACAAGGCTGGGGTTAATGGTCCCTCCTGGTGAAGTAATGCTTGGGACCGGGCTGCTTGCAGCACTTCCTGGCCTAGCCCCAAAATCAGGACTCTGCTCGATTGTCTGCATGGCTGTGGCTGCCTCCATTTCAGCCATACGCTCAGGATCTCCAAAAGCCTGGTTCTGCAGTTCTGGGCTCTGCATCTGAGCCCACTAGCCATCCACTGGTATTTGCCAAATAAAAGATAGGATAGAATACAAAGAGTAAGGGAGGGGCAACAGCACTGTATCAAACTTTCACTGTATCTTAATGCTTGCTTTAATACCGAGCTTGTCTCATAGGATTACCATAATCCCCAGCATGTGAGTGATATAGGTCACCAACACACGCCGTTTATCCTAAGATCCCACCACGCTGCCACCAATGTGAAAGATCCTCCGTGCGCCAAACCGCTTTGGCCACCCCTGAGTCCTCTTTCATATAAAAACCACACTCACCGCCAGTGAGTGCCGGGTTCACCAGATAAATACAAGACAAGCCTTCTAAATTTTATATATTTATTAACCCCTAAATGGGTCGGTATTAAAATCTAACATATACAGATCAGAACAGATATGCAGACATATGCAAGCATTAACAGTTACTAGTTGCAAGATACAGTACAAATAAAATAAAAGGGATTAAAGGTGAAATGATTACTTTACCACACATGTCCTTGATGTGTTTCTATATTCCAACACTCACACATGGCATGTGTGAGTCACCAGTGGAGGCTTCTTGGCATGTGGCATTAACTCCTAGCATGTGGCATCAAAACGATAATCCCGCCTGCATGCTCTTCACAGTCTCTCAGCATTAGTCCAATAGTCAATCACAAAAAACTCCTCATGGTCTGTCTGTAACAACTCTGTAGCATGATCCCAGCACAGTCTTCATAGCATGATCTCTTAGTGATAGTCTCCTGCATAATCTCCTCCCACAGACCTCTTACCTCATCTTTTATACCCTTTATGCCACCTCCCAGAATGAGGTCACCGGCGACAGTACGTCTGATGAGTTAATTAAATCACGTTCAGACCCTTTGTATGTAGATGAGACAAAGTGAATTGATACCCTGTTATCAGTCATATCTGATCAACAGCCCAGGCGTGAACAATGCACTATTGTTTGATCAGCCAGGGCTGTATAGGAATACAATAGAGCCCTATTGTTCCAGCCTAGATGCTACTGCCAGTATGCACCTAGGCTTGTAGCTGCGCACAGTATGCAAGCAAGGAAGAAGGGATATCCTATACCCAGAGACTAAAATATAGCTGAGTTATGGCCATATTTAGGCAGAATCATCACAACCCCCCACAATGACCTGTTGACGGTTGGCATTGGATGGCAACCCCTCCCTCCCCACCAAGTATACAGATGAGCCAGCTGCCGTGGCTGGGGAAACAGGGAGGTTCTTAGAGCGGTTGGGGCACTCTGCCTTGAAATGTCCTGGCTGGTTACAAGCATGACACCGCCGGGCCTCTCCTTGGGACTTGGAGGGGGTACCCGGGGCGCCCAGAGTTCTTGGGACAGGGGAAGTAGAGGGGGCACCCGGGACAGAGTTTGTCTTACCCCACTTGGAGACCGCAGGCTGTGGTGAACTCCAGCTTTGCCCCTCCTTCCAGCTTGAGGGTCTCTGCAGTGTGGCTCCTCTCTTGGTCCCTTGCTCCCTGGTGGACACATAGTCGTCAGCAATCTCTGCAGCCTTGTCTGCTGTTTTGGGTTTCCAATCACACACGAACTGGCGGACCTCCAGAGGGCACACCTGGAGAAATTGTTCCATTATCATAAGATCCCCAATTCCCTCAAACGTGGTGACAGTAAGTCCTTTGATCCACTGCCAGAATGTAGCCTGTAAGTGGTGCAGAACATCCGCATAGCTCTCTGTGGGACCCCGCTGTATATTCCGGAACTTTTTGCGGTACACCTTCGACGTGAGCCGGTATCTCCGGATCAGCGCCGCTTTGATGGTCTCATAGTCCGCGTCCTCTGGTAAGCTTGTGGAAACATCCAGGCCTTTTCCCTTCAGCCGGGGAGACAGGTAACGGGCCCATTCTACCTGGGGAATATAATGCTGCTTACACACCCGCTCAAATCCCCGCAAGAACGAGTCCAAGTCCCCGTTATCTTCCAAGATTGGAAAGTCCTCGGATCGGATCTTTAGTGCTCGGGTTCCTGGAGTTGGTGCAGGGGAAGGTTGCGCCTGCTGGCAAAGTTCCAGCTTTTTAAGCTCAAGCTGATGCTCTCTCTCCGCCCGGCGCTCTGCAGCAGCGGCAGCGGCCTCTCTCTCAGCCCGACGCTCTGCAGCAGCGGCAGCGGACTCTCTCTCCACCCGACGCTCTGCAGCAGCAGCAGCTTGGTACTGGTGAATCACCTTCAGACGGGTGCTATAGTCACTGGCGTCTATCTGCTGTAAGGCCATTTGCAAGTATAAGTCCGTTACCCCTACAGAACTGGGGCTATTGGTCCCTCCAGGCACAGTTAACTCTGGGGTCAGGGCACCTGCTGAACCGTCTGGCATGGTGATGTTTTCTTGTGCCAGCCTCTCAGGACTTTGCTCCATTCTCTGCATAGCTGTGGCTGCCTCCATTTCAGCCATACGCTCAGGATCTCCAAAAGCCTGATTCTGCAGTACTTGAGCTCTGCTTCTGAGCCCACTAGCCATCCACTTCCCAGAGTCCAAGACATCCAATGGAAGCCGTTGCCAAATAAAAGATAGGACAGAAAAAAGAAGAAGGGAGGGAACAGTACTGTACCAAACTTTCACCGTATTTTAAGCTTGATCTCATACCGCGCCCGTTCCATAGGATTGCCACAATCCTCAGTGTCTGCGTGATACCACACCCACACACTGTTATCCTAAGATCCCACAACGCTGCCACCACTGTGAAGAATATTGCCTCGCCCAGCCCACCTTTATCCCTTTTATTTTATTTGTACTGTATCTTGTAACTAGTAACTGTTAATGCTTGCATATATCTGCATATCTGTTCTGATCTATATATGTTAGATTT
>CAMRHE010001871.1:20000-25098 GCA_947044405.1 Leptodactylus fallax | reverse complement strand
ATATGTATACAGTGTAGGGATCAGGGACAGGACGTGTGGGTATACAGTGTAGGGATCAGGGACAGGACGTATGTGTATACAGTGTAGGGATCAGGGACAGGACGTGTGTGTATACAGTGAAGGGACCAGGGACAGGACGTGTGTGTATACAGTGCATGGACCAGGGACAGGACGTGTGTGTGTGTATATGTGTGGTGTGTGTGTGTGTGTATATACACAGTGTGTGTGTGTGTGTGTGTGTGTGTGTGTGGTGTGTGTGTGTGTGTGTGTGTGTGTGTGTGTGTGTGTGTGTGTGTGTGTGTGTGTGTGTGTGTGTGTGTGTGTGTGTGTGTGTGTGTGTGTGTGTGTGTGTGTGTGTGTGTGTGTGTGTGTGTGTGTGTGTGTGTGTGTGTGTGTGTGTGTGTGTGTGTGTGTGTGTGTGTGTGTGTGTGTGTGTGTGTGTGTGTGTGTGTGTGTGTGTGTGTGTGTGTGTGTGTGTGTGTGTGTGTGTGTGTGTGTGTGTGTGTGTGTGTGTGTGTGTGTGTGTGTGTGTGTGTGTGTGTGTGTGTGTGTGTGTGTGTGTGTGTGTGTGTGTGTGTGTGTGTGTGTGTGTGTGTGTGTGTGTGTGTGTGTGTGTGTGTGTGTGTGTGTGTGTGTGTGTGTGTGTGTGTGTGTGTGTGTGTGTGTGTGTGTGTGTGTGTGTGTGTGTGTGTGTGTGTGTGTGTGTGTGTGTGTGTGTGTGTGTGTGTGTGTGTGTGTGTGTGTGTGTGTGTGTGTGTGTGTGTGTGTGTGTGTGTGTGTGTGTGTGTGTGTGTGTGTGTGTGTGTGTGTGTGTGTGTGTGTGTGTGTGTGTGTGTGTGTGTGTGTGTGTGTGTGTGTGTGTGTGTGTGTGTGTGTGTGTGTGTGTGTGTGTGTGTGTGTGTACTGTACTGGTGGGTGACCTCATTGTTGATGGTTCGTCCTTTAGCTCGTGGGCGTTCTCTACGTCGGACTGTGTGCCAGCCTGTGACCCTGCTGGTGGAAGAACCCCTGCTGTCTGCGGTGAGTGCTGTGTGGGGAATATCGGGGTCAGCACCGTCTAAAGCGCCCTCATATACCTCGCCCTGTCTCTGTGTATGGTCAGTGTATAACGGGTGTCTCACGCAGGCGGTGGCCGGCTCGCCCTCTCTCTCTCTCTCTCTCTCTCTCTCTTGCCCTCTCTCTCTCTCTCTAGGTGCCCTCTCTCTCGCCCTCTCTCTCTCTCTCGCCCTCTCTCTCTGTCTATCTTCCCTCTCTCTCTCGCCCTCTCTCTCTCTCTCGCCCTCTCTCTCTCTCTCGCCCTCTCTCTCTCTCTCGCCCTCTCTCTCTCTCTCGCCCTCTCTCTCGCCCTCTCTCTCTCGCCCTCTCTCTCTCTCACCCTCTCTGTCTCTCTCTCGCCCTCTCTCTCTCTCGCCCTCTCTCTCTCTCTCTCGCCCTCTCGCTCTCTCTCTCGCTTCCCTCTCGCTCTCTCTCTCACTCTCTCTCTCGCCCTCTCTCTCTCTATCTCGCCCTCTCTCTCTCTCTCGCCCTGTGTATGAGTCAGTGTATGACGGGTGTCTCTCCCGCAGGCGTGGCCGGCTTGCCCTGGTACCAGGAGTTGCTCTTGCTCTCTCTGTCTCGCCCTCTCTCTCTCTCTTTTTCTCTCGCCCTCTCTCTTTCTCTCTCGCCCTCTCTCTCTCTTTCTCTCTCTCGCCCTGTGTATGAATCGGTGTACCTTTACCGAATGTCTCTCCCGCAGGCGGTGGCCGAAGCTCGCCCTGGTACACGGAGTTGCTCTTGCTCTCTGTCTCGCCCTCTTATCTCTCTCTCTCGCCCTCTTTCTCTCTCTCGCCCTGTATATGGATCAGTGTATGACGGGTGTCTCTCCCGCAGGTGGTGGCCGGCTCGCACTGGATACACGGAGTTGCTCTTGCTCTCTGTCTCGCCCTCTCTCTCTTTCTCTCTCGCCCTGTGTATGGGTCGAGGTGTATGATGGTGTCTCACTGAGACGGTGGCCGGCTCGCCCGAGTACACGAGGTTGCTCTTGCTCTCTGTCTCGCCCTCTCTCTTTCTCTCTCGCACTCTCTCTCTCTTTCTCTCGCGCTCTCTCTCTTTCTCTCTCGCCCTGTGTATGGGCTCAGTGTATGACAGGTGTCTCTCCTACGGACGGTGGCTGGCTGGCCTGATACATGGAGTTGCTCTTCTGCTCTGTGTCTCGCCCTCTCTCCCTCTTTCTCTCTCGCCCTCTTCTCTCTTTCTCTCGCCCACACACTACCTCTCTCTCTTTCTCTCTCGCCCTCTCTCTCTTTCTCTCCGCCCTGTGTATGGTAGTGTATGACAGGTGTCTCTCCCGCCAGGCGGTGGCCGGCTCGCCCTGATACACGGAGTTGCTGCTCTCTGTCTCGCCCTCTCTCTCTCTTACCTGTCTCGCCCTCTCTCTCTTTCTCTCTCACCCTCTCTCTCTTTCTCTCTCGCCCTCTCTCTCGCCCTAACTCTCGCCCTCTCTCTCTTTCTCTCTCGCCCTCTCTCTCTTTCTCTCTCACCACTCTCTCTGCCACTCTCTCTCTCTTTCTCTCTCGCCCTCTCTCTCTCTTTCTCTCTCGCCCTCTCTCTCTCTTTCTCTCTCGCCCTGTGTATGGTCAGTGTATGACGGAGTGTCTCTCCTGGCAGGCGTGGCAGCTCGCCCTGATACACAAGTTACTCTTGCTCTGTGTCTCGCACTCTCTCTCGCCCTCTCTCTCTTTCTCTCTCGCCCTCTCTCTCTCGTTCTCTCTCGCCCTGTGTATGGGTCAGTGTATGACGGGTGTCTCTCACGCAGGCGGTGGCCGGCTCGCCCTGATACATGTGTTGCTTTTGCTCTGTGTCTCGCCCTCTCTCTATTTCTCTCGCCCTCTCTCTCTCTATCTCTCGCCCTCTCTCTCTATCTCTCGCCCTCTCTCTCTTTCTCTCTCGCCTCTCTCTCTCTTTCTCTGTACCTCTCTCTCTTTCTCTCGCCCTGTGTATGGTCAGTGTATGACGGATGTCTCTCCCCGCAGGCGGTGTCCGGCTCGCCCTGGTACACGGAGTTGCTGTTGCTCTCTGTCTCGCCCTCTCTCTCTCGCTCTCTGTCTCGCCCTCTCTCTTCTCTCTCTCGCCCTGTGTATGGTCAGTGTATGACAGGTGTCTCCCGCAGGCGGTGGCCGGCTCGCCCTGATGCACGGAGTATACTTGCTCTCTGTCGGCCCTCTCTCTCTCTTTCTCTCTCGCCCTCTCTCTCTTTCTCTCTGCCCTCTCTCTTTCTCTCTCGCCCTCTCTCTCTTTCTCTCTCGCCCTCTCTCTCTTTCTCTCTCCCTGTCTCTCTCTCTCTTTCTCTCTCGCCCTCTCTCTCTTTCTCTCTCGCCCTCTCTCTCTCTTTCTCTCTCGCCCTCTCTCTTTCTCTCTCGCCCTCTCTCTCTTTTGTCTCTCGCCCTCTCTCTCTCTTTCTCTCTCTCCCTGTGTATGGTCAGTGTATGACGGGTGTCTCTCCCGCAGGCGGTGGCGGCTCGCCCCTGATACATGGTGTTGCTCTTGCTCTGGTCTCGCCCTCTCTCTCTCTCTCTCGCCCCTCTCTCTCTCTCTCTCTCTCGCCCTCTCTCTCTCTCTTTCTCTCTCGCCCTCTCTCTCTTTCTCTCTCGCTTCCTCTCTCTCTTTCTCTCTCGCCTCTCTCTCTCTTTCTCTCTCGCCCTCTCTCTCTCTTTCTCTCTCACCCTCTCTCTCTCTTCTCTCACCGCCCTGTGTATGGTCAGTGTATACGGGTGTCTCTTCCGCAGGCGGTGGCCGGCTCGCCCTGGGTACACGGTTGCTGTTGCTCTGTCTCGCCTCTCTCGCTCTCTCTCTCGCCCTCTCTCTCTCTCTCTCTCGCCCTCTCTCTCTCTCTCTCTCGCCCTCTCTCTCTCTCTCTCTCTCGCCTGTATATGGTCAGTGTATACAGTTCTCTCCTCCGCTGGCCCGCTCGCTCTTACCCTCTCTCTCTCTCTCTCTCTGTCTCTCTCTCTCTCTCTCTCTCTCTCTCTCTCTGGCTCAGTTACGTCTCTCCTCGGCGGTGTCCATCTCTCTCTCACACACTTCTCTCTCTCTCTCTCCCCCTCTCTCTCGCTCTCTCTCTCTCTCTCTCTCTCTCTCTCTCTCTCTCTCTCTCTCTCTCGCTCTCTCTCTCTCACTCTCTCTCTTCTCTCTCTCTCTCTCTCTCTCTCTCTCTCTCTCTCTCTCTCTCTTGCTCTCTCTCTCTCTGCTCGCTCTCTCTCTCTCTTTCTCTCTCTCTCTCTCTCTTTCTCTCTCGCCCCCCCCCCCCCCCCCCTGTGTATGGTCGTGTAAATTCTCTTCCAGCGTGGCCGGCTCTCCCTCACTCGCTCTTGCTCTCTGTCTGTTTCTCTCTTTTATGTATCCTTCTCTATCTCTTTTGTCCCTCTTTTTTATCTCTCTCGCCTTTTCTTTCTCTCTCTCTCTTCTCTTTCTCTCTCTCTCTCTCTCTCGCCTCTCTCTCTCTATTTCTCTCTCCCTATGTATGTCTGTGTATGGTGTTGTCTCTATGTATGTATGGGTGTCTCTCTATGAGGCGGTAGCTCCCATAATACACGAGCTCCCCTATTACTCTATGTCTCTCTCTATATCTCGCCCTCTCTCTCTCTCTCTTCTCTCTTTCTCTCTCTCTCTCTCTCTTTCTCTCTGGCTCTCTCTATGGTCACTGTATGACATCTCTCTCTATCTCTCGCCCTATATATTCTCTTGCTCCCTCTCCTCTCTCTCTCTCTCTCTCTCCGCCTCTTTCTCTCTCTCTCTCTCTCTCTCTCTCTCTCGCTCTCTCTCGCTCTCTCTCTCTCTCTCTCTCTCTCTCTGTCTCTCTCACTCTATGTCTTCCTCTCTCCATCTCACCCGCTCTCCTATCACCCGCTCTCGCTCTCTCTCCTCGCTCTCTCTCTCTCTTTCTCTCCCTCTCTCTCTCTCTCTCTCTCTCTCTCTCTCTCTCTTTCTCTCTCCTCTCCGCTCTCTCTCTCTCGCTCGCTCTCTCTATGACTCACTCTCTCTCACCTTCTCTCCGCGGCGGTGGCCGGCTCGCCTATACACGAGTTCTCTTGCTCTCTGTCTCTCCCTCTCTCTCTCTCTC